>CP092093.1:36770000-36902500 GCA_029203775.1 Neoneuromus ignobilis | reverse complement strand
TAGCTAATAATCAATTGTTTCTTAATACGATGAGATAAAAATACATATTTGTACTTTTAGAGAAAGCTGTGAAAAATCCAGAGAAATCATTTGTAATTACACTTTTCAGAGCCTCCTTAACTTTAAGAAATATTCATATTTTTTCTTCAATATCTTGATGAGTCATGTCCATAGGTCACTATCGACATGGCTCGTTTTGGATATTCATCAAAGCTCAAAGCTCTAGTCATTGGGTATCATGCAAAAACATATCTTCTTAAGAAACGAATTTTTCATTATTCGTTTCGATTGTAGTAAATTCTTTTCAGTCATTCATTTCAACATTATAAGATGTTAAATAATCATTCATTGTCCACTTCATTCGCTAATGCGTATTTCGACGGTCGTGTAGTCGTCGTCAGATCGCTGCATTATCAAATCTAAACTATTTTTGATTGTTTTTTCTTAACACATCTACTTACTCGCACTAATCTTTATTCAACGCACATCCAACTCTCGACGAACTTTCCATAAATTTATTTATTTACGAATGTGTACACTTTCGAATAGGGGTCGGTGAACACATTTCGCCATATAACGAAGACATTTTCTTCGATTGTTCGTTCGTAAACGTGCGTGTGTGTAAGTGCGAGTGACAATTTAATAAAAATCCAATATTGGCGTCATGTAGTCCATAAAAAATTCATTTAACGAAACGAAATTACTGTAATTTAAAGGTGCTATGACATTTGTGTTTGTCGATGGTGGAAAAGATGAATATCTGTACCCCGTGTCACACAGGTAATTACACATTTATATACATTTGAATATATATATATATATATATATATATATATATATATATATATATATATATATATATATATATACAGGGTTTAAAATCTAATTATGTGTGAATTGACTGTTTTTATATGCAATTAAGGGTTGTAATGAGAACAGAACAGACTTAATTTAAGTAGTACGAATCGTTATCAGTTAAATAATCGAAAGTTCTCTGGTTCGATTCATTAATATTTAATACTGGTTCGTTTCCATCCATTTTACTTTTTTACATGTCCGTAATTAAAAAAAATAGTTGGTATCATTTTACTAAAACTTGTCTGACACTAAAAATACACACGTATATTATTACCGATCGTCGTGTGTCCTTCCTCCGTCACTTATTTCGTAATTAGATAATAATTTCAGGACAGATATTATTTATATACGTACTGGAAATAATTACAGAATTTAGTATCGGTTGAATGGGCGCGCGGGGTGAGGGGGATCGGTCCTGGTGTATACACGTATAAATATATGAAAAAAAATAATGTATGTATTTGTATATGCATGCACGGGACTCGAACGGAACGACCGAGTGCCGAGCTAGACGACTGGGGAGCCCCTTTTCACACGTGAACTAATTACGTCGTCGTTATTGTTTTTATTATTTGTACAAATACGAGCCGTTCGTAAAAAGTGTCAATATATGTGTCTAACGACTGCTAAATAACCGGCAAGGATCCATATGTCACCGGTACGTTGCTCGTCCGACCGTGTCTAATATTTATTTAAATAATGCCCTTTCTGTCATAATTTCACACCTAAGCGCAGTACACGCACACATGTTGAACCCAGCAGCGCTGGACAACAGTTAGGTGCGACATTTTTTTTTTTTTGTTTCGATTTTAATTCGTTCGACTGTTAAATGTTTGTTTTTATTCTACTGTTACTGTTTACATTGTTCCATTGTTTGTTATTATCGAAGTGTAGTCGTCGTTTAACGATTAAGAACAATTGTTGTATTTGTTTTTCGTTTGTTAAACAAAATCAGTTGCACATTTTTTCAATTCATCCGTAGAACTTCGAACAATCGATTCTCTTCGGTTATTTTTATTCAGAAATTAGTCGTTTTATAATTATCTACAAGCATACTTTTCCCAAAAAAAAGTCATACCGAGAAATTTATTTTGGAGCATCAACACAACTACCTGTTATATTAAAAAATGCCCAAAAAATCCCAACCTGTTCCTAATATAGTTAGGTATTGTGACCAAATCACTTTTCACAAATGAATTATTGTCCCGGAAGTAAAAAAATGGCTTATTTAGTAACTACTGATTGCTTTGACCTCGATCTGATCGGCTACAACGAAGATTTAATACCAGGATGGGTGAGGTTTTTTCTGCATACTGAACACTGTACGTAGAGGTCTGTGATTCATGGATCAAAACTGCGAGAAGTGATATAGGCTTCTTGTTGCTTGTTGTTTGGAAGACCACCGATTTGACAATCGGTGACTTTACTTGAGTACATTTCGATGGCGATCAAAAAAATAAAGTTCTTTTTCTCAGATATAAAAAAATATATGCTCGGTCTTCCAAGACGGATCAAAAACAGATATTTCCATTAAAGAACATCCTTGAGAATTTCGCTTATCAAATAATCATTTATCTTTGTTTTACACTTCATATAATTTTTATCTTCATTTTAATCATTTACGATTCATGTTTGTTTATTTTAATTTTATCATCTCTTCTAAAATCTAAACTGCGACCAAGTCCAACTCCTACATTCGAGATCCATCCATATTTGCTGAAATCAATTACACGCAGTTTATCATCCGAGCGATTAAACCGCATATTCGTCACCGACAAACAATAGAATCGTGCATTCGTCCGCTCGACTTACGCGGGTTCGTATCCTGACAGACAAATCTGACCGGAGGCGCGCGATCAACCGGGCCACGTGCCGATCAAACGCACACGTATTACACGACGAAAGCCGCGGAGGATCGAACGCACGGTCCGTTCTGTACAAAACCATCCCCCTAATCGCGATCGTTCGGTATTAAAGATCGTCCGTAATCCGACGTTTCGTCGGTCTCTCTCGAAACAGGATCCGTCCGGACGTGTGCGCGACGAAGATGCTAGACGATTTTCTCAATTTTCCACACAAACAGATAATGATGTTAATTGCGAGGCTGGGTGCGCCGTCACAGCCGCGTGTTGTTTTCTTTTGACGGCGGTCGCGTGTTCGTGTGCGAATGACATGACCGTGACATGTTAGTTTTCGCATACAAATATATATATATATATATATATATATATATATATATATATAATCGAGGGGTTGAAAGAAAACTCAACGTCGACGGGATAAGTTGTTTTTTTCTCTCTGCCAAACATTACATGCATATCGATTGTTGTTTAAGAGGGTGGTTGTGGCGGTCGTGACTGTACTGCACATGCAATTGCCATGTTGTGTTATTAACGTCGATCGAGATTGCTCTCAATGGATATATATCATCGTTTGTTTATTTATTGTTTCAATTGTTATGTCGGTATTTGTTTTTTTTTCATGTTTTTGTTCGGCGTTTATGTGTGCGTTTTGTTTCGATGTTTTTTTTTGTTCCGCGTTCGTGTTTTTTTACCGATTGCATTTTTTCGATATTGTTTTGTTTGTTTTTAATTCGACTCGAATTAACAATCGATGCATCGCGTTACATGCGATCGTTCTATTTTTTCAAATAAACATCAACTTGATTTCGTACCGCTCTAACATTTTTCAAAATGAACGCACCTAGCTTTTTTTTATCGATTTGAATATCGTCATAGTTACAACAGATTCAATCAAATTCTATCATACTCGAACAATTCATCCTCAAATCATCGTTGTGAATTTGTTAAAGCGGCACGATTTGAAATTTAGGAAATGAAACGGACTGGAAACAATTTTAATTAAAATAAAACATAAGGGCATCGGTAAGATTTCAAAAAACGAAATTCCTGAAAAATCTCCGCCCACATCGACGTACTTCATCGAAGGACACGAAATATCTTATCTGGGTCCAATGTCGAACGTACACTGTGTGTATTTCAAAAATCCATCAGAGGATTTATTTCTTCTCGTTTGTGTACCTGTGTCGTATCCGTCGTCTCGTCGAGGGATAAAAATATTTCTCATATATATATATATATATATATATATATATATATATATATATATATATATATATATATATATATATATATATCAGTGCTATTCATGTGAAAGAGCACTTTGACGAAGAAAGAACTCGGTTGATGTCGTTGCTTGTATATGTGCGGTTCGAAAATGTAATTTGAACCTTTCTTCAATACAAAGACGTTCTGTTTTTAAATTTTATATATATATATATATATATATATAATGACTAAAATAACCATTTCAGTATTATGTGCATTATTCATTTAAAAATAAAAAAAATAAATATGAGAACAACGAGAAGGTCATGAATTTAAGGTAATAACTAATTGCGGTTGCTATGGAGAAAATATGGCATACAATTGTGATCTACAACTTGTTTAGATCACAGCAACCTTTCTCTTTTTCTCCTATTCGTCCCTGGATTTTTGAAAAAAAAACAAAAAACAAATGTTTAGACGATTGAAGATCATTATTCGACGCTCGTCTGTGAAAAAGTAATAAATGAGCGACGGAAATGATTCAATTGTCTCGACAAAACATTACAGCGAGTATATAATTTCTGAAACGGTTTCTATTAAAATTAATACAATTTGTTTACATTAAAATCTTTCGTGTTTGCTTTTTCTTTCCCATCTATAACATTTTTTTCATATATATTATTACAGACCATATTTTTATCGGTAGAGAATGAGCAAAGTTCTAATTAAAATTGAATTTGTAGAAAGACTGACTGTTTTTTTTTTTAATTACATTGTTTTATAAAAAGTGCACTGACAACAACGTACACTCTAATAAAATTACTTTATATATATATATATATATATATATATATATATATATATATATATATATATATAACAAACACACAATGAGTAATAAACCTCTACAATAAACGTCTGGAGATAATATAATAACGTGAAGTATTGCCTGGTAGCTCTCAATGGGAGCAGAAGGCATTAAAAATATTAACGCTTTATATCTTTTTATTGCACGTCGATTTTTTTCTCTCCTCCCGTCGTTTCATTTACAATTTCATCATATTTACGCTTGAGATTATACCTCGCGTATTATGTACATAATTATATCTTTATTTAGATCCATGTATGTACATACATACATACTTTTATATATACATATATAAATGGATGTGTATATTTAGACCGTATATAAAAGATATGTATCTTATATAAAACTAGATATAAAAATAAAACGAACAAAGTGTAGATATTATACAAATAGTGATATATATATATATATATATATATATATATATATATATATATATATATATATGTATATGTATTAAAAAGAAAAGAAAAAAGTAAATACACACTCACCGTTCGTATCCAACGTCTATTGTTTCTGCGTTATTTAATATCGCCGTCTCCGTTCATCTCGTGCGCGCCGATGTTCTTTTTCGACTTTGTAATGTTTTTCGTTGGCTGGATGCGACGTCACGCCATGCTGTAACAAGATTACATGCATTAGACGTTGTCACAATTAATTTTTGTCATCTGTCACTGGTGAAACGCGTTAAGCGTTTAGCTGCTGATGCCAGGGGTCGAACCCACGGACGACGTGCCACTCGGCGAAATTATTAATGTTGTATATAAGACGGACATTCGTACACATACACATCAATCTGTGTGCGTGTGTGTGTGAAAGTGTATGTACATACATATATAAGAATCAAAAATACTTGTACATAAATGATATCGTTTCAGCAATGTTTGCATATAAATGGCTTATAAACCGTAAATAATTTATTAATATTTCGTTTAGATAGTACATCAAGAAGTAAAACGATCAAAAATAATTGTTCTGTAATTCTAAAAAGTACCATTCTGAATTGTTCGATCAATCAATTTCCAAAATGTCTCTGATGACATTTTTGATAAAACATATAAATTGTAAAGTGAACAAAAAAACATTACCAATATCTTATATTATTTATCATAACATATATTTAAAAATTGTCAATATTTTTCATTTCTTACATGTAATTAGTTCATTAATATTGAGAGCAACGTCAATGATCTTACAATAGAAACCATTACAAAACGATAAAGTAGTAAATTCAATTTTAGTTATCATACCAAACTACTATAATATTAAGGGGGTATTCTAGCCTAGACGCACGAATTTTAGGTGTTTTTTCGGGCGCTATAAAAAAACTAACAAATATTTTTACTATCCATTTTTTATCAGTTATTTATTGACATTTTAAGAGTATAAAAAAGTATTATTAAAAACAAAAAATTCAAAATTGAAAAAGGTACAGGCTGGCAAAGTGAGGGCTCGATAAAAAGGTGTCTGGTTGACGTGATTCCAACCCTTTTGGTCATTTGAAACAATTTTTTTTTTGAAATTATTGAAAAAGAAGGTTGTAGTAGTATCCCCGCCTAAGGAAATTAAAAAAAATTTTTTTTCGCAAAATGGCGGCAGTGTAAAAAAACAATCAGTTTTTTTGCCCTATTTTTTTCAACTTTCGGAATTTTTTAAAAATAATGAAAAACAAAATTTTCAAAAATCCTAGGCGGAGGTAATTACTGTTATATTGAGAAGCTCTGTACCAAATTTCAAGTAAATCGGTCCATTAGAACTTGAGATATTACGTCAACCGTGTCGAAAAAAGTAGTTTCGAGAAAAACACGTTTAAAGTTGAATTCATTCCAGTCAGACAAAAATAGCTATAACTCCGAAAATAATTCGAATTTCGAAAAATCCTCATAAGAACATATTCATAAAGAGGTCTAACCTTTAAAAATATGCAAAAAAAATCGTTTTTTTTTTCGAAATTCTAGACTAGAATAGCCTATTAATCAGCTTATAAACGAATCTTTAGATTATACTGGATTTGATTCAGGACAGTTGTTTATAACAAACAATGGTTCTCGATTTTAAATCTGGAAAGTCAAATGGTACGAACACACAACTGTTTTCGTAATTGCTATGAAAGAAGTAAACTGTAAAACAGTCTGTTGAATGACCATCAGTGATTAGTACCAGCTCATAACTCCTTATCAGTTAATTGACAGATTAGTTAATTATTGTTCATTCCTTATTGAGTACGTTTCATTATTCTCTCGGAGATATTTGATTGGACATTTACATAAAATCCATTTTAATGCACATTTTTCAATTTATGGTGTGTATGTTTGTATGTGTGTGTGTGTGTGGAGCTTTGAAATGTGTATCGATTCGTTTGTTTTAAAATGCACAGCGCGCTGCGACCATCGCATACGAAAATATTGTATGGCATAAACATCTGGTAGACGATGAATGACACGGTCTGCCATATACATATACATATACATATACATATATATATATATATATATATATATATATATATATATATATATATATATATTCTTGTGTATACATGGATCGAGCGCGCGATTTTCGAAAGGAAAAAAAATGGTAAAGAAATCGAGAAACAGTTGCAATACGAACGGTTAGATCCTGACGTGATCTCTCTCGACAATTATCATTTCGTTTAAATCGATCAATAAGAAATATAATAGCAATAATAACACGGTGTGACTTATGTTATCTGTCGAGTTTCAGACACGTGAACTAGTTTTCCAGATACATTTATGTGTGCACACACTTATATGTATATATATATTCATGAGTGTGTGTAGTCGACTGGTTTGACTTTTATGAATAGACCCAATTAGTATGAATTGTGTGTACGAGTAACGTGGAACATGTTTTTCTATTTGTATATATGTATATGTATTTTTTCTCCTCTTTTCACTTCACTTACTCGATTGTGTACCTGGATGTTTTTCTATTTTTATTTGTGTAATTTTCGTCATATTGTCTCGATATGAAGGGTTGATTTTTCAACGTACAAAATATTTAATTAAATTAAAGCTGTATATACGTACGTATTGTGTATACTTGTGTGGTATGTTTTTGTGAAAATGTTCTTATTAAAGTGTTATTGAACGCTTATAGAAACCACTGAAGCGAATAAAATCATCTAATTAGTTTCATCGCCGCTTTTGAAACGCCTCTATGTAGCCTTACACGTCTGTTTACTAATAAGTCATGAACGGAATTGTTTACTTTTTTTTAAAAAAGAGAAAATAAAACGTTTAGAACAATGCTATTATTTTAAAATAGAACTAAACGTACATAGAACAAATATTGGATAGATCTTTTACTACTAAGAGTGAGTGATTTTTTTTATTTCTTATTTTTTTAAAAAAAATATATAACAAGGTGTCACGAGTATTTGGTTTTATATCATTATACGAAAATCACAATTATTATTATTTTGTAAAAATCATATGTCAAATTATTTTATAATTTTTTTGCAAAAATACATATACATATATATATATATATATATATATATATATATATATATATATATAAAATGAAAAAAATTTAAATCAATGAATATTGAAAAATCAGAATAGCTGAACAAAAAATAGTTGATTATCAAAACAAATAAATAATATTAACAGAATTAAAGGAGTAAACAAAAAATAAACAGGCGAATAATGGAAAACTGAATAGTTGGCTTTTAAAAAAAAATAGAAAGATGGAATAAAGAAAAATAATATTAGAAGAAACAAAAAATGAAAGTTTGTGTTATTTATAAAATAAACGTGCAAGAAAAATGAAACAAATTTAGAACAATTATCTGATAAATAGTTTATAGAAAAAGAAATAAACAAAGACAAAATAGATGAAAAAAAACTATTTCCAGCTATGTTTTGTATTCCACATGCAATTAACGAAATAAAAGAAATTTCAACATTTGGCAATAAAACTCAAAAAATCTTCCAAAATTCATTTTTGGACAAAAATCAATTTCACTTTCTTCCAATTTGAATATTCTGGAATTTTTTCATTTTACTAAATTTCCATTTTGTATATTCTTATTCTATTTTTCCATCGGTCTCTTTGTAAGTTTTTTTACTATCAGCAAACAGATTTTTTTTATTGATAACTTCATTTTGTAATATGTACATTTTTATTTCTAAAATCCCAGCTGATATTTATATTTATATTATTCTTTCATCTTTTCTTGCTATTCCAAACGTATCTTTTTCATACATGTCTGTGCTGTCTGACGATTCCAAATTTATATTGATATATGAATTTGAGGAATCTCGTTTATGAACTCGATTATTCGTCACTGTTTAGTAAAACGACTGAAAAGAAAAAGAAATGCTCCACAGAATCTTCCTTTTTCGTCGACCATCGAATATGTTTATTACGACGACACACCGTTTTTAATGTACTTTCGCGCGATGAAAAGTGTGTCGCGCTCGGTTGACGGGTGGGTGGTACAAGAGGACGGCGTTTGTGTTCTTTCGTTCGTAACGAACAACTTAGGGACGGTAGTGGTACGGGCCGTCGTGCACTCAAGAAGTACTTTTAAGTGTAAAAGATTTAGCGTAATTAAGTGAACGCTTTTCTTCGAAAACGTTTGACACTGAACGCAGTCGACTGGTCGTGACGTACATAATTCACGTCGGATGGTCGTTGTGACTTTGATGGGACATGAACTGGCGTTCGGTCGGTCGGTCTCGCGGATGATGCGAAACGCAACGGCGACGACCGGACGAAAAGATGCGAAGAAAACGACTTTGTGTGTAATCCGCGTTCGTTTTTTCGGTATTCCGGAAACTCGAATCGAGACTATAGTGTATATCACCAATGAAACATCATAAAGTCATTAAGTTTCTTCAGAGATATACAAACGACTGTTTATCTAGCAACCTTTGACTATTGTAGATTTAATAGGTAGCTTTGAAAGATTCGTCAAAGCTTTGCAGATTTGTCGAGTGAAACAAAAGGAAGCATTTGTTATTATTAAACAATAGCTAACTTTGAAATAGAAAAAGCCAATGAAATGGTAGATAGTAAATATTTAAAATCTAACGAATAAAAATAAATATGGAACAAAATACATATGAAATTAGAAAAAAAAGTAATATATAAATATACATTTATGTATTAGAATGAATATTAATTTTATCTTTGAATGTAATACGAAAATAATATTTAATTAAAAATATACATGAGGTTATATAATGTATATATATATATATATATATATATATATATATATATATATATATATATATATATATATATTTATGGAGAGTGGAGTAATATGCGTTAAGTAACTGGTGTCAGAAATTCAACCCATATGAATACATTAGCTGTTATTTCCAGGGGGTGAGTTTTGTCTAAATGTATATGCATATATATGTATGTGTGTGTGTGTGTGTTTCTGAATACGTCAAGGGTACACACTCGCACCCCTAACAGGGGGAAGTAGCTGCCTGTACTACGTTGCTGTTTCTAGCCTGCCTCAGATATTCATGAGATGAAATGCGTTACAGTTGTCAGCTGTCCATCATCTGTACAGACATAAAGAACATCCGAAATTCCTCTCTTTATATTTACAAATATATATATATATATATATATATATATATATATATATATATATATATATATAAATATATGATGTTTACGTGCACATAATGTGTATGTTATAATGTGTAGAAATATTCATGTAAATCTCAATATATTACAAGTTGATTTTCGTCGAAGAAGTGGAGAATGAATAAGATTTCTCTATTCATTGAATAAATATTGTTAAGTCGAAAATGTTACGAAATCAAACAGAAATATGAAAATGATTTTCTGTCATTTTGAAAATCAATTTGCCAAAAAAAAAAAAACTGAAAATAAAATCAGCGAATTTTTCAAAATTTCAGTTCTAAAAAATATCGAAAACAAAATAGTTCATTAGTAAGGTTTTTTAGGCTCATTTCGATTTTTATTTTCATTTAATATTGTCTTTGAAAACAATTTTTTTTAACTAACTATGATATTTAATTTATTGTTTAATATGTATTTTTTTGTACTATTTCTTTTTCTATATTTATCTATCTATCTTTATATATATATATATATATATATATATATATATATATATATATATATATATATATATATATATATATATATACTCTCTCGCACATACATTTATGTTTATGTTTATGTATGATTGTACACGTCTTGCTACATTAGATGTATTATCCGTTCCATAAGAATGAAGAAAAAGTATTATACAAATATGACTATAGTCCAACCCCAAAGGAACGTCGATTCGTTCCAGTCGTCCAGGCCACAACCCCACGGTACGGACGACCCGAGTTCGGAGCCGGTGTCGAACATCGTTCTACATGAACTGTTTCGCATAATGAACCGGTACTGAAATTATTAAACTTGCACGTACGTCAGTGACAATATGTCTGCATGTGTTGTACGTGTGTGTGTGTGTGTATTTGGGTGGTAGTGCTCTTTCTGTACGAGGTACCGGGGCGTAGTCGAGGGTAGCTGTACCAGTCCTCCGCTGTGCACCTCAATGAAGCAGTTTTGGTCCGCATTGTTCGTTTAATTCGATGCAACAAAAATGCAGTTTATTGAATTAGAGATACCTTTTGGCAGTCGTGTAACAACGTGTCATACGTTTTCTGGTCGTTGACGACGCGTACGATTTTTTCTGTATCTGTATAAACTTTTTTTTTTTGTCCTGGTCGTCGTCGTATTCTCTTTTCTCGTACGCTGTTCGTTTTGTTTTGGTTCTTGTGAACATTGATGGTTTTTCGATTGTGGCCTTTATCAGGAATCGATTCGTGATGGTAAGTCGTCGTCTATATTGGATTTTTTTCGTCGTGAATCGACTACGTTTACTTTTGGTGATAGGCTTTTGTAGCAATAATGCATTTGTATAGAAATACATGTATAAGTGTGTATACAAGGGTATATAACACACATATTCAAACACTACATATATATATATATATATATATATATATATCCATACATAATAATCGAGTGATCTGTAATATTATTTCCATAGTAACTGACAAACTGTTTAAGTAGGGTTTTGTTTGCAGTTTGTTTTTGGAAACTTGTTTCTTGATCTATCTGTTTATTTTTCTTTTCTTTTTTTTAATGGCTATTAATTTACAGTATGTAATTTGTATAAAAATTGTTTCATCTTTTATTAGCATAAGACCTTTTTCATCATTTACATTTGATTGTGATTTTTTTTCATAAATATATTTTTCTTGGCTTCATTTACTGTTGAGGTATTGTGAATTTTTTTAAATCATTATAAATAATTGTTACAAATTAGTAATGTTTTAAAAAAATCAAATCTTGGTATATTTAAAATGGTTTAAACATAAGGTGCAGGTATATTTTTTTGGACCCATTATTCTTAAGTTGATTTTTTCAAATGTTTCTATTTTTTATTATTCATTTTTTTCTTTTATATTCATTTTAATAACGATACTATTTTCTTTACAGTAGTTTAATCGAAGCAATTTTTATATACGGGTTTAAACCACAATTTTCGGTCATCTTGACTTAACTCCTTTGTATGATTTTCAGTTCTGTTATTTGATTATAATTTGTTAATTCATTAATTATTTTGTAATTATGATAAATTCATTTTCATGCAAATTGTTTTCGCCCAAGGTCTTTTAAAAATATTCAATAGTTATTTATTGTTCAATTTATTTATTTATAAATCTATAAAATATTTGCAGATATATTTTGTATACAAGCAATAAAAAAGAGAAGTCAAATAAATAAATCAGAATAAATTAGTCATCCAACCTTTTTTTATATAAAGTATATATTATTATCAATCGAACAATCGTTTGATACATTTATTTTTAAATATCGTTTAAAATAATTAATTGGAAATTCATTTAATAAAAATAAGAAAATATAAAAAAAATTAGTAACATTTAGGCAAAAGAATCACTCTAGATTTTATAAAGCACCGCTGTGATGTTAACGACACTGCCATCGAAATTCAAATCAGATTATATATAAATAACTTTTACAATACCTTGTGGTGCTGGGGAGATTGTTAATTTGTATTAATTTCTTTATTTACTTTGTCGATTTTTAATAATTAATTCCAGTCTCATCATTTCACTCAACCTATTTTCGTTACTAACTCCAATTACATTCCTTTCCATTAATTAAGTCATGACAATGTTGAACGAAACACTTATCTTTTCATATCTAATTCAAGTACTGTATTTTTTATTACAATCTTAATCCAATTATTAATTTTATTACTCTTGTTCGTACCATTTTTTCATTTTTTAAGACAAATTCCTTACATGTTTATTCAATTTTTTTCTTTCTTTAGACACACACACACACGTATATATATATATATATATATATATATATATATATATATATATATATAACCTGTCCATTTAATTATCATTTCCGGATACTGCATTTTAATTTAATCGACTTTATCGTTTTATAACGTTTGAATCATAAAATAACATGTTATAATTTTGTACACATTCACACACATGAACGTGTGTGTGTGTGTATTTATGTGGTTTTCTTGTATATATTATTGCATTTTTTTTAACCTTTCGTATGTATTTTTGTTAATTGAGTGTGTATCCTGAACACACTTCACATCTTGACGAATTATATAGCGTTTTGGTTCTAGGTACAAATATATATATATATATATATATATATATATATATATATATATATATATATATATATAAAATCCACATCGACATTTCGTATGTGTATGTGTATTTTGCCTCTGACAGCTGCTTTAGACAGATGGGTTTCCACTCTGTGCAGCATAGGTCAAGTTTCATAAAATATACACTGCTAAAATTCCAAGGACATGTACGTCAAAGCTTAATGTTATATATATATATATATATATATATATATATATATATATATATAATAAGCAGCAATAAATTATTGATTAAAATCTAATGAGCTTTCATGCCACTGGAGTAAATTTTTTTTCGCAAATTTCGTATTACAATAAATGAGAAATTAATAATTTGCACCAAATGTATATTTTCTTATAATAGTTTTTATCTCCTGAAAAATTTCAAATAGTATCATTTGTAATCGACGGTGGCTGTTTTTTGTATACACAAAAAGTTATAATATTGTTTATTATTTCTTCTATTGTTTATCAATGATGTTGGCCATTGTTTAATCTTTTATTTTTAAAATTTTCAGCTCACTTGATCTATTACGCATATTGAATATTAGAATATTTACACTAATTTATTTGTTTATACAATATATATATATATATATATATATATATATATATTTATGTATGTATGTATGTGGTTTTATCCACAAGACGTATTTAATTGAATCAATAAACATGTTAAATAGACACATCCGTCCGTACGTGTTGTCCGCATGTGGGATTCGAACCGAGTGCACCTACCCGTATTTTTCTACTACACTTGATCATCGTACATCCATCCATCCATCTATTCACACACACACATACATACACGTTTCCAATTATTATTCAAGTCATATGCGTGTACATTTAGTCGAAGACTGCGGGGATTTTTTGCGTCCCTTCGATCGATTCATTAAATCGATCTGCATATTAAATTGTATTAAAAATCCGCATACAATGAAAAAACGTAACGTGGCGTTCGACATGATTGGTCGACCACACATACACCCGTCGTCACTATAGAAATTATTGTAATTATCAAGTAATTAGTGTGACGTTTGGAATTGTGGTATTTTTTCTCCAGTTTTCCGTTTTTAATTTTTTATGAACTGTTTTGCTCCGATATTACTTTAGAAACGGTTGATATCCTATCTTCAAACATATTTCTGTTTCGTATGGCCAATTCAGAAAAGTGTGTAATCAGTAAATGGTTTCTACTCTGTGAATGTATTTTTATATACAATTAAGGTAATCAAAAAAATTATCATATAATGACTTCATAATATATATATATATATATATATATGAGTGCATAATTAATCGAACACGAGTTCACAACCGTTTCGGTCGACTTCCATGTGCCGTCCGTCCGATTGGAACTCCTCAGACAGTCCGTCCATATGTCGTCGTCATCGTCGTCGTTCGGTGATGCGTGCTCGCATGCCTCGCTCCTCTCTTCTATAATACGGCCAAATGGGCACTCCATTTAATTCGCTCTTCACACGTCATTATGACGGGCCTACGGTACGCACAGGCGGGCACAATTAAAAACAAATTACGCAACACAACGACGATGCGACGTTTGAAACTGTTATGAACCATTTATGTTATACAACAGCGGTCCTAAACTGCTTATTAACGTACATACATACATTCATACATTCATACACACACACACACATCGTAAACATAAAACTGTTATCTAACTGACGTCTATGTTCAACATACAAAGTTGTTGGGATCGTTGCTTTTGATACAGGCGACTGTGGAATATTTTATTCAAATGTTTCTTCTGGATGTTACTGGATCATTCGAATCGATTTGTCTGATACTGTTTTTTTTTAATCACCATTCGCCTCTATTTTAGTTTATTCAATCGATTATAAATCCAAATTTTTTTTATCATCATTAATACAATTATATTAGTGACGAGGACTTTATCACGAATAACACGTTCACATTTGTAATAAAATGTATCAAGAGCAACTTCTAGCATTTGGGTTAATTTACTTTAATTTTTAAATATATCACTCATTTCGAATACCACAAGATTATGAGGGTGTCCGATAAAAAGGAGCATTAATAAAAATTAGAGGACAAGTGATTATGTTTTGAAAACTGAAAATAGGGATTTTATTACGAATAACACGTTCAACTCATACTACAATGTATTAAGAATAAGTATTGGTATTCTAGTTAATTTAATTTAGTGCTAAAATAAATATATCATTCATCCTAAAACTACAAGAGTTTACAAGTATTTAATAAGAATGGGAATTAGTAAAAAAAAGAGAGCAAGTGAATATTGAATATAGAGTTGAGCTGTTGAAGGGTGAGTGATTTATTTTTTTTAGAAAAAATGATTGTATTTAGTATTTTTTCTTTCGTTTTTATTACTATGGATGAATGAAGATTCAATATTAAATACTCGTGTTTTTTTTAAAAAAAATGCATCACACTTTAAATTAATCACCTAATCGTTTTTTAATATAAATTATATAAGACTATTAAATTAAAAAAAATCATAAACAATCGTTCAATACTTTTACTGTTAAATATCAATTAAATAACAGTTATGTTCTTAACATAATTCATACACACACACATGAATATATATATATATATATATACACATATATGTGTGTGTGTATCACACACAAGCAACTAGATCGGCGTCATGTTCTATACAAACAACGATCACCATAGAAACAGTTTCATATACTCGTCTGTGTACAAAATCCAGTGTACTGGATTGAACTGATATTGTTTAAACAGCGGTTACCATAGTAACATTGAATTATCTGTAATATTTGTTCATGGTGCGTTTTATACGCTTGCGGTTCCGGCCTATTTTGTCGCCTGACCGAAACTAGATCTGAATATAATAATACTAATGCGTCGTCCCGGCTAGTCGAATAGAAAAAAAAAACGAACGAGCGTGGCGCACTAATCTCGCGGGAGTCATTTGTATCGAAAAAAGGGAAAACCCGAAAAGAATGGAAAAATGTAAAGATAAGACACGACTGGATGTGACAGGTCTCGCGTAGAATGGAACAGACGAAGAGAAAAAAAGCTTTCGGTAAAAACTGTTTATATATATATATATATATATATATATATATATATATATATATAATTGTTTTAAATCAAAATTAAGTATTATTACTAGTTTTAGGAATGTTGAGAGTAAACATTTGTATTTAAAACATTAACAGTCTGCGAAAATTAACGCTGTTGGACTTGGGACACGCGTTCCAAAGCTCTAAATCAGTTGTTTATGTTTACACCATAACGGTTGACCGCTATATAAAACACTGTATAAATTCATATATATATATATATATATATATATATATATATATATATATAATATGTGTGTGTGTGTTTTGGTTTCTTTTCAAAAACAGCCGCACACATTTTACGACCTCCGTGCGGTCGCAGCGTGCCACAATGCCCAAATGGTACGATCTGTTTATTTATACGAAATTTTTAAATATTCGTCGGATTCAAAGAAACAGTATTGTTCGGCGACCTCTCGACATGTTTCTTGTTTCTTCCACTAGATCTGTGGATAAATAAAATCCAGCTAGAATAACATCGTACGCATCGAGAAAAAGAACCCTTTGTCTTGGAATAGTTAATCTTTGAAAATTGATACTGCACTTCGTAATAAATCAGTATTGGGGATTTACGATACAGGCCTTCTAAGAATTCAATCGGACACGAGGATTACACGAGTAATACGAACGAAATATTTCAGAAGATCGAGAATTAATATCCCGTTTTGATTTCCATTCCTCTTGTGTCCAAAATCCATAGAGCTTTCTTTCATTCGATGAGACATCGGTGTTTAAAGGTCGACACGTTTTACTGATTTGTGTTTGTTTCGTTTGCAGAGACCGCCATCATCGTCGTTGTCGTACGGCGGAGGTCCGGGTGGCGTGAGTGAAGATGCACGCAGTCCTGGCTCAGGAGGAACACCGGGCCCGTTACCACCACCGCCACAAGGTCTCGATACCAGCGATCCAGGTCAGTACACAACATTTTTTCGATTAATATTCAAGTCGTTTCACCGAATCATGTCAAAATTTATGACGAGAGAAAAAAAATTTACAATAATCATATATTGACATTTTAACATGTTTTATAATGCCATTTTTTTCACAATTCGTATTAATAAAAAATCAATAGGTGATTATATACTGTATTCACAAACATGTCAGTCGTTTAAAATTTTTCATTTTACCTTTCTTCAAAGCTCACGGCATTCTTCAATTTTACATTTGTTTTTCATCCGATAACTCGATCAAGACAATCAATCAGTGAAACAGTGGAATCTAGTTTTATTCTAACTAACTTGATATTGATAGATTTTAAACAATTGTGTATAAAATGGCACCAAACAAATGAACGGGTTGAAAAAAGGGAATACGAAACGAGTGACTGGGGAGGAGTAGAGGAGACTTGTCCTATTGTTTATCAGTAATTTTATGACGATTTATGCGTCACGTCGGGCGAATTCTCTATAATTAAATGAAATTAAGCAGAAAAACTAATTGTCATTTATACACATATAATGTATATATATATATATATATATATAATATGTATGTATGTGCTTTTAACAATGTCCTGTATATGCACACAGGCAATTCATTCATATTTACTTCAAACATGTCAAATTCTTGACAACAAATCGAACCCCAGACACGTAATAAACATGTCAGTGCAATCATCGTGAAATTAGCTTAATTGAGAAATGACGATCGCGTGTAGCTAACTTCATACAACAGACGCAGCACAACATACGATTGTTGTGTGTGTGTGTGTATCAACAAAATACAATCACATACAAATTACAAACGTATATTTATTATATATATATATATATATATATACATATATATATATATATATGTATATGAATGAATATACGTATAGGATCAGCGTACAATATTACCAACGTATGAAACATGAACGCACTGGCTGGCACTTTGCGTTAATGAAACTTTATGAGCACTCACCGTCGTTTCTACACACACATACTCAACAATACAACAATACGGTTGGTAACATTGACGTGCCTACGAATGTGTGTAACACACGTACACATGCATTTGGTGCAATGTTGGCAGTACTCACGCTCGAAATAAATTACGAGACTGCATCGGAACGATGCGTTTTTTTGTACATTCGTTTCGATTTACACGGCGTGTATTTTTTTTAAATCGTGTCCGTTCTATGCACATATATATATATATATATATATATATATATATATATATATATATATTAATATAAAAGCTTGTATCAGCTTACTGATGATTAAAAGCTTCATCGAATGACATTGGCTCTTCTTAAATGTTTTTCCAATATTCTTCCATTGTTTTCTGTTCGTGGATAATTTCATCCAACCCTCCATCTTTGACAAGCTCTTTTCTTTAGTTTCTTGATAACCATGTCATAATGATTTTTTGAACGATCACCCCAACACCAAAAAATATTGTAAATGTTCAATAATTATTTATTGTTCACTTTATAAGCTGGCGAGAGTTTCGATGGCAGTGTCATCATCATCAGAGCGTTGCGTCATAAACTCCTATTGTCATTTTTTAGAATGAAGGATCATTAGTGAAAAAAGAAACTAATTGAAAATTTACAAGAATGAGAATCTATACTTGAACTCAATGAAAGATTGAATTTTTTCCCAATTTATTCATTTTATTATAATTTCATTTTGTCCATAACAAAGCAAAACTATTATTTGAGATGCTCTCATTCTGTATTAGTTTTATTTTAAATTATTGAAAACACAATTTTTAAAATAATACGTTTTTATTTTTCAATCAGTTACAGCGTTTAACAAAATATTTGTTAATTATCAATCAATCAGTCAACTTGAGGAGTTCTTTTTGGTTGTATCCTCTATTTTAGAATTGTTGTTCTTGCAACGTCCAGTTTAGAACTGCCGTTACCGAGTGTAATAAGTAACAAAGAAACCTCTAGTTCTTATTATTACGATATTTTATTTACTTCGAAAATTGATTGTCGCTTTTTTATGGTTCTAAATAATTCCTAAAGGAATTATTCTTCAACAATCAACACGTGGACAATGTATACTGTTCCCGTGTGACTAGCCTTGGGAAAGTTACATGTGTTTCATTATAACTTATTTTATATCTCATAGAATTGTTTGAATTATAAAGTAAAGTGGTGAGTTTACGTTGAATATCTAAGCATTCTCATTCGAGCTGATTTTGATTTTACCAAATCCATCCAAAATGAAACGAGTAAGTTTTTTTCAATAACAAAAATATTTGCATTCACTCTTTGAACAACGTAATGTCCACGAACTTCCCGACCGTCCATCGTCGAAAACATTTTCTTCGACTCATTAAAAAAAATAAAAAAAACACATACACAACCAACCACATCAATCTAAAAAAACGCCACTAATGAATCCATTGAACAAGTGCAACGTCTGATAAACTATGACCTACAAATCTGTTTTAGACATTAGTACACATCGTACATATACCATACGATGACGTCATGATACTATATTCGAATGTGTTTTGTTGCGTTTTTTTAATATTTCGATTCGATTTACATTTTTTTTTCGACGTTTATCTCGAGACGACAGCGGAGAACGATCGACTGGGAGGTGTCCGTGCGTGGAAACGAGACGACGACAGAAAACAACAACAGCGTCGTGATTAAAAAATCACGCTGTGTTATTAATTTTTTAACAACGTTTTCTATACAATTTGTTTTCTAAGAATTTCGATCGAAACGAGCGCTTTCCGTAGAAAGTACAGGGGTGTCCTTTACAATAGCCAATGGAACATTTCGTTTGTTGTTTTAACAATCGAAGTAACATGTGTATGTAAATCGACATTTTTCGAATATGGTTATAATTGCTGTTTGTTTTTAATGAACTAATTCTGACAATTTGTTTATAAATTTTTAATATTTTTATTTTGGTCTATTATTAATAGCTGGCGTTAATTTAAAATGTGTTGTTTTTTTTTTAAAAAAAATGCATTAGCTATATTTTTTGTAACCAGAAACAATAGAATCATTTATTAATAAAATCTGCTGATTACATATTTTTTTTAAAAAAGCTACTTTTGAAATTTTGAATCGTTTTGGATTGTTATATTGTTATTTTATTACATATTATATATGTGTGTAAATATATAAATCTGTGTATACGTATGTAGATAATAAAAAATACTACAAGTGTACAGTGAAATATTTAAATAATCTATCAGTAGTTTAGCTGTGACAACGCAACGATGTTGTTTCACTTTATCTATATTTAATTTGACATTTTTTTACAGCGCAGTTGGTTTTGACTGCTTAATTATTTTATTGCCGCAATCAAAGACAACTGCGCAGCGCTATCATTAACAATTCGACTCCTTGTATATGTATACACATACACACACATATTTATATATATATATACACTCACGTACACATTCGCAATCATACGTACGAATAAATGGGACACAACACAACGATAGAACGACCAACGACTACTACTACAACCGCACCGCAGAGATCTCGTTAAATTGTTTGTTCAAATATTTATTTTTACAACTTTATTGTAACTTGATGTACGTGTGTGTGTGCGTGAGGGAAAAAATGAACACTAGTGATGCGGTTCAGCGACGATTAACCCGTTGTTCGTGGTCACTCCATACATTCCGTTCAAAATATAAAAATGTTCAACTGTGACCTAACAAGGCTGATTGTATTTCCGACCGAACAAACGACGTCTTTTTTCACTATGGAGTATGTGTGTGCAGTAAAAAATAGATGTAGATATATATATATATATATATATATATATATATATATATATATATATATATATATATATATATGTGTACATATGTATGTATGTATGTATAATGGCAGTGTTAGAGAACTACTTAACAGATAATTACATGGACGTTAAAAAAATAAACAAGATAAGTTCGAATTATCGTCGGTTCGTACGATGTACTTTATACTTTGATACATTCTTACCAACATACATACATTCATTAAAATATATATATATATCAGAGATATAAGAAAATTCGTTGAAATATACTGTAAGAGAAAGACACTGAATCGGTCGAAGTGGAAAGTTTTAAAAGACACTTTCATCTAGTAATGGAAGAAATTATTGCTGTTGATATACATATATAATCATAAAAGCTTTATATCAGACCACTGTTGGCTGAAAGCTTCATCGAATGTTACAGAGTCTTTTTAAATGCTTTTTGTAAGATTCTTCTATAATTTCTTGTCTGTAGCCAATCTTATTCAACCCTTAACTCACAATTTTAATTCCTTCATTTTTGATAAGGTTTTTTTCTATGGTCCTTTCATGTCTCTTAGTCGCTATTCCATAATGATTTTTATACATCTGTTGTCTTCTAGATGTATGACCAGCCAATGCCCATTTCATGAATATATACAGTGAGTTAAAGTGAAACTCGTACAGTATTATGTTCAATAAATTTTTGTATATAAATTTTTAAATAAAAAAAAATCTCTTTTATATTGTTTATTAAGGATATTTTTATCATATAAAAATAAATAAACCATAAAATAATATTTAAAGACCAAAAAAAAAATACGAATTCTGAAAAATCATTCAAAAACACATCAAAATGAAACTCATACAACTAACAAATTATTTATTAAATTAAAATTTACAGGTGATTGAATTATTTAAGTACTTAGTAGAGTAGCCTTTATTAATTTTTATAGCCTTTAAACGATTCGGGATGGATTTAATTAATTTTTCACAATAAGCTAGATCAATTTTTCCCCTATCTTCTAATAACGCTTTTTTAAATCATTGTTATTACTAATAATGTGTGTTCTAATGGCAACTTATAAGTGATTTCATAGATTTTCAATCACATTTATATCAGGTGATTATGGTGGTGTTTCCAGTACTTTGAGGCAAATTATATAACAACCAACTACGTGTTTTATAAGCTTTGTGCTTAGGGTTGTTGTCCTGATAAAAATTAAATGTTTGTAAAATCCCAAAGTTTTTGAGCATTGGTTTTCAAATTTTTTCTTAATAGATCAATATAAACATTTTGATTCATAATGCCATCTATAATATTCAATTCCAACCCCTCTCGTAGATATACACCCCCATACCATAACATGACCGCTTTTATGTTTTAATGTAAGTGTTTTAAAGACATTTCTGTATTTGGTTTCTGTCATACACTATTTCTTCCACTGGATCCAGATAAATTATATTTGCTTTCGTCCATAAACAAAACATCTTTTCAGTAATCAAAACTCTTATTAATATGTTCCCGAACGAAGCTTAACCTTTTGTTGCGATTAGCTAGATTTATGAAAAGTTTCTTCCTGGCAATACGAGCATGAAACCCATTTTTATTTAGCATAATGCGAATTGTTTGGAGGCTTGATTTTTTATTTAGATATTTTTTAACTTCTAAAGTCAATTTGAGTGCGCTAATTTTCGAATTTTCTTTAATTTTTCGTAGAATCCAATACTCGTCATGGTCATTAAAAATCTTGCGGAGACTCTTTCTGACTTTATTATCAATATTTTGGCCGTTTTTAAATCTTTTATTACAGATTGCATTGTAACATGGCTTTTATTAACTATTTTCTCAATTTTTCGTAGTTTAATTTTTGTAATAAAAAATCATTAGCTTTCGCTCGTCCGTCGATGATTGTTCTCTTTGTCTACTCAGAGTGAAAATCCAATTTATATTTTTTACAAAATGATTACAAACGACTTAACAATAGGTTTTTTTTTGTAACCACAAATATTTAAAGAGTATACTTTCTTAATACAGCAGTTTTCAAGCGAGAGTAATTCGTTGTATGAGTTTCATTTTGATGTATTTTTTGTTCATTTTTCCGAAATGGTCACTTTTTCTGGAGTAGAAGTATTAATTTACGATTGAAATTTTCAAATATAATAAAAATAACCCTAATAAAGAACTTAAGCAAAAGAAATAAAGAAAATTGTTATTATATTATAATATATGTGTAAAATTATCGGAAACAACTTTGTATGAGTTTCACTTTGATTGACAGTATGTATAATGTAAAGTAAAATATTGAATGAAGAACAGATGATATTATATTTTATACAAAATTTGCATATATAGTTTTATTAGTAAAAGATTAGCAACATAATATCCAAAATTATGAAAAATGAATTCAAATTTATAGTAAGTTTTAAAAATGTGGATAGTAAGTACAAAATCAAATAATACTTGAAATGAAAGAATATAAATATCTGAAATCTATATTAACAAGAAATAGATATCAAGTAAAAGAGAAATAAAAAACAGATTTTCAATAGCAAGAAAAGCTTTCAATATAAAAAAAATATTTTTTTATATTTAAAACAATCATTCTATAAACAAAAAATAAAAATAATATCAATGATTTGAAATGAAAAGTATAGTTTCGTATGAACAATTTCAGCAGAGAAAAAGAACTGTTGAGAAGTTTGTGAAGTCCGTGCTGTTATAGAAGAATGTGCGTTGTTAAACGAGTAGACAGAGGGTATCAAATGAGTTTTCGTGAACGTTTTGTAACGAGATATTCCGTCCGAACGCAATTATGATCGTTCGATCGTCACCCATACCCACGGGTCCGTTGAAAACCATTTCATTTTTGTCATAATGAATCGTCAATTATTGATTTTAATATTAGTACAGGGTGGAATTTATAATATGACGTGGTCTTTCGTGTATACGTACACCGCGGTGTAGTAGGTACTACGACTTCGCTATTCGTACAACCAACAGTGTGAGTACGGGTGTTGTTGGTCGGTCGGTTGGTAGTTTAAGTGTAGGTGCATACACACATACATGTATATATATATATATATATATATATATATATGTGTGTGTGTGTGTGTGTGTTGGTGCTTAAGCTTGATGAGCTAAACGATTGTCGTGCGCCGGGCGAACGAACGGTCCCCGATCGGCGCAAATTGCCTCGTCATTAATGTCGATTTACGTAATGAAACGTTGATAAGTGTATGCTAGATGGTTGTACGAGATACGGAGACCGCTATTAAGGAATATTTTTATGATACGAAATGTGACGACCGCAAGTACTCACTTGCACATGTTTCATTAACGTCGTCGAGTGCATTTCGAATCTAATCGACGTATCTCGTCGACTCTGGTCGAATTAATCGTCGTGAATTCCACTATGAATAGAGAACATTTTCATGTTCGGACACATTTCTGAAGTTGTACGACGTTCTTTAATCAATTAGCTAGTAATTGGAAATTTTTTATAATTAATAATTCGAGGAATGTAATTAAAATATATACAATGAGGAAATAAATTAACTATTTGAGAACGAACAGAATTCACAACAACGAAAAGACCATCGAGTGCATTTTATTTAGAAATAAAATGCTCTCAGAGAGTGGTCACTGTAATATATGTAACAAAACTAATGACTACTGAATGCACAAATTGTGATTTGAAACATTTTTGTCTTCTATCAAAATGCAATTCATTATAATTTAAAATCGTTTAATGTATTTTTTATTGTTGTTACAACACGAGTATTAATTCTTTTTTACTGCTTGGAAATTTTATTCGTTTATATTAATTACATTTTTTTTACATCGTTAAAATTAATCATGGTTTGAATGTACGTAGCATTTGACGAAATAATTCCGACTGTATTACAGATTTTTTAATTTTTCAAACTGAATTTCATATTTACATACATACATTATTGTTATTAATCATATAATTACGTCACAATCAATCAACAAATCTTGGTTGCCTAGTAACGTAGTGCACTTCTATCGAACATCAATATCAATTATAGTTCAGAAAGTAATTATTTTTTGAAATTAAATTAAACTTTGCAACCGTACCACAAGAATTCAAACACTTTCATTTCTTTAAAAAAATTTTTTTATTCATTTATATCGCACTTTCTAATTATGCATTTATCGATCAATCAATAAATAATATGCAATCAACAAATCGCGGTTACCTAGCAACGCAATCCGTGCATATAGACAAAGTGGTATTTTATAACATTATTAATTCTAATCAATTTTTGTAAAATATTTGTAACTATTATTACATGGTTTCGTATTTTTATTTTCTATTTACGGATTAAAATTTATTTGTAATCATTCACAGAAAGTTAATTAATTATCTATATTGACATGTATTATTCTATCAACAATTATGGTTGCTTAGCAACGCGGTAAATATTTATCAATCATAAGTATATTCATTACGGTATTAATTATTTTTGAAAATGTATTATTTTGCTCAAATATTTACAACTTCTTTACAAGATTCTGTATTTTGAGTCTTAAGTTTTCGACTCATGAATTAAATTTAATTTTATTCAAGCACTACACATCCACTGATTATATACTGAAATACAATAAACTATCTACAAATTATGTTCCAACTTTATGTATTTTTTCACTTATTAAAATTCACTGCAATATGTAGTTCCATCACATTGGAAATACAATGATTTTTTTTTAATATCTACGATTATTCTCATATTTCCGATTGTTAGTTTTTCCAAACTGAATTTTGATTTCTAGTTATATACACTTTATTAAAATATCGATATATATGTATATTATTACTTTATCAACAAATGACGGTTACTAGGCAACGACATATTTTTATTATTAGATGAAAAATAATCATTTACGAACGGAATAACATCTACTATGATTAAATTCTACATTTTTAATGAACAGTAATGTTTGATTTTGTAAAAATTATTGATAATAAACTGAACTGGGGTTGTAATTTTATCGAAATGAATTTCTCCTCTCTCTTTTTACATATTTATGTTTCGTTTTGTGCAATATCCACCGTTATGAATAAAAACAATACTACACATTCATTGTTTGACTTGTTCTTTGTGTGGAATTTTTACACTGGTTTGATATTTTTGAACATTCAATTTTATATATATATATATATATATATATATATATATATATATATAAGAATATTGTATGAAAAAGTACATTTTGTACATGTATTCTCTTCTCTCGTATAAACAAAGAAAAAATACACACACACACACACACGTACGTACACACGATAACGGTCGCTGTAAATGAACAACAATGACCGTGATACAAACACAAAAGACATAAAATCACCAGCTAGACGATTAAGGGCTTAACTTTCATTACCGGTAGAGCCAACTGTGCGGCCACATAATCTCCCCGCGAGGCTATTTTATCAGATTGTGTTGTTGTTGTTGTAGCGCGATGCGGCGGGGGTCGTTACGTATATACACTCATATACGACGACGAGAGATGCTGCGTTGCGACGTTTTCGGGGGTGCACGTGTACGTCTATATATATATATATATATCAGTCAACAAGGGGTTGTTACCGAATTCGATACTTATCTATGCACGAGAATACAATAACGTCATGTTTGGAGTGTGTGTATGTAGATGTGTGTGTGTGCGAGGCTTATAAACGATCGTGTGATAAACGCACTGTTGTGGTTTCAGTCAGTTATGTTCAATTGGTCTTACAATTTTCAAATTGTATAAGTCACTGTTGTTCATTTCATAAAGTTCTGATTTAAATACACACGAGCACTTAAACACGTAGCGTGGCGTTTTTTGAATTTTTTTAATCGGTATAATTACTGTAGAGTCAATCATATCTTCAAGTACCTTCTTAAGATCAACGTAGATGTTGAACCATAAGAAGAGGGTTGTTTTGTGGTTATTTACGTATACTCGTATGTACGAACTTATTGTATATAGTAACAAATATCACTTGCAATTGTTTTTATATACAAATTTGATACCGACTGACTCTGATAATTATATATTCATGATAAATAAATAATTAGTAATTTTTTAAACGATTGTGTATTGATTATATGTGATTTGTTTATAGAAAACAGTTTGTGTTACTTTAAAAAAATGTTTAGACTATTTGCAATATCATGCTCATTTTTTTTTTACAAAATATTGTTAGCATACGTCACAGGTAAATAAATGTTTAAATTCACATAAAAAATTGTATATATTTATAAAATTTGAGGAAAATGCAATTAGAAAACTATCTGTAAATAGTAATTTCTCTCTCTTTATATAAATATATATATATATATATATATATGTGTGTGTGTGTGTGTGTGTGTGTGTTTGTGTGTTTTCGTGTGTGTATGTATAAATGTATATCATATATATGCATCTTTATCGAACCCGTGTCAATCATGGAAAATTGAGAAAAACTCTTCACTTTAGAATTTTTTACGCCAACAGCCGAACATTCGATACCCGTCACGGCCTGTCATGACGTCATATCAATACTTGACAATCTGTCTTCTCGTCACTTATTTTTCGAATTTATATATATATATATATATATATATATATATATATATACATACATATATATATATATATATAGATATATATATATATATATATACATACATATATACATAAACACACACATTGATATAATTTAGCGAGCTGTGATTAAAATAGATACACAAAAAAAATTATAGAATTTTTTCTGATTTATCAAATTTCCATTCTTTATTACTACAACGCTAACTTTTGGTTATATTTGTTGATGTAATAAATTTCCATGGTTCATTTCCATTATATATATATATATATATATATATATATATATATATATACACGTGTGTGTGTATTTAGCATATAGTTTTATATACAACATGCACATCGAACAATTTTAAATTAATGCCGTTTGTGTTTGTGCACGCACGTTTTCGTTCGTTCGTTCGTTCGTTGTTATTCTGATTTCGGATCGTTTCTTTTTTTTTGTTTCTCTCGAAAGAGAATCATCGAGCAGACCGCGATTTAATTGGTGTTTTGTACAAATTTCATGGTACGCTTTGTCCGGTTAACGTCGTCTCTCCGCCACGTATTTAATTAGTATACGTTCGCATACATTTCCAACGTTTCGAGTCTTAATTGATGTAATTTTTATGGAGATTTTTATTTATTCGTCTGCTTTTTATATTGTGTGAAGAGATCTTGAAAGATTTATATCGTTCTCGACCGTAGATGGAATCAGTGGTGTAGAGCACGTAAGCGCATGTATCGGAGCATCATTTGAGGCTGTTGTGGTCCAGTGAACTGTACGACGGTCCGATGAGCAACGGGTCACTACTTCGGGTCGCGCTAACGAGATATTTCAATTTCGATGTAATTAAACGGCGAATATGTAAAGCTCACGAATGGAGTTCGAAACAGCCGTTTCGAACAATCGGTCTCATTTCGTTTAATTGGCATTCGGTAGCTGCTTGAAGAATTTTTAATACTTTTTTTTATTCGCTGCTTCGTTTTTAAACATATTTTTCTCTTTAACTTGATATGTTTTAGTTTGTAATTCCAATGTTTATCTAAATTTATATTATATATATATATATATATATATATATATATATATATATATATATATATATATAAAGAACAAAAAGATCTCGAGCTCCTTTTCCGGAACGTCACTCTTGCACAGAATACAACATCTCCTCTATATGCGATCGCATACCGAAAGTTGACTGCGTCGAGACTTGCGCGACATCATGAAATAATCAAGACGAAATAATAATAATAAAACTATTAAAACGTCCCAGGAGCGAAAAGCGCGCTGTCCATTTAACTGTCCTTAATAGGTTTTAACTGCTTCCACGATTAGTACTCGAGGAGGAGCGGTAACGGCGGCACCAGTCGCGGCAATGGCTCGAGAGGAGTACTACTACTACTGCTCCACCGGTCGACGAGACGAGTATCCAGTGACCCTCGTTCAGAAACCGCGTCGTCGTAAAATCTGAAGATCGAGTACGTGCGTCCCGTTCCATTTCGATACGACAGACAGAGACGGACCGACGATAATCCGACACGGAGCGGATGCGATTACGTCTCTATCGCTTATGATACGCGATACGGCGTCGTCGTCGGCGTCGTCATTATGTGCGAACGAGACGCGCACGCACGCTCGCGTCGCGCCAGACAGAGACCGAGACGTCGGTTCGTTCGACGAATCGTCCGTGCCGTCTTCGTCGACGAAAGTTGCACAATTAATGAAATCGCCATAACGCGAGTATTTCGACGTCGTTTCTATGTGTGTGTGTGTGTGTGCAAGAGATCGAGGGCGGCCGGGCGCGCGCTTTTAAGTGGATTAAAAACGGCCCCTCGCAACGACGTCTTAATGGTCGCAGAAATGAAGCAATTTGAATACGGTTTTCGATTGTCGGGATTTCTCGCACGTTAATTTCGGTGGTCGCGTTCGAACGTGTCGTCGCGTGCCTTCATTATAAAGAGGTTACATTGTCGTATTTATTTACTTACTAACGTACACTCGAGTGTGCAAGGGAGGACGGAAAGCATTTACGAAAAAATCTAGAGATGTACTTTTATTTAAATCAAATTCACATGAAATGAACAGAACAAAACATCCGAAGATTACAAATTTTCAACATTTTTTTTAAAAAAAAAAAATTGATTCCGTATTAAAAACAGAATTAGTAACATTATCAAAGCCGATAATGTTTTTTTCCCATACGAAAGACTTGACTCTGATACAAGAATGTCAGTGGTTCATTAATTTCTTAAAGAAATAAGATTATTTCCAACGATACATTTTTATGGCTGTAGATTTTTTTTATTTCAAAAAATAGTATCTATTAGTTCAACACAGTTTTTTCAATTTCCGTCTATATCTCAGAATCATTTATTCCACAACTAGTTTCAGGCACTATGACATAAATGAATTTGAAATATGAACGGAAACTCTAAAAAAGCTGTCAAAAACCAAGCAAATTAAAAATACAGATATGAAATAAGCATATATTGACCTTTCTCTTTCTTCAAATACATCCATCCATCCATATATATATATATATATATATATATATATATATATATATATATATATGTATATATGTATGTATGTATGTATGTATGTATGTATGTATGTATGTATGTATGTATGTATGTATGTATGTATGTATGTACATACGTACGTACAAATAATCAAAAGTGCTACGTCTTGAAAATAACGCAGAGCATCAGTAAATAATCGGCTTACGTCATCGCCAGTCACCGCGATCTCCACTGTAAAGACCGACTGCAATTTGTAGTAAGCCTTGGAAAATTGCAATGCGAGACCAGAAGAATTATTATTAACTCGACGAACGCAAACGGCACAAAAAGCATATATTATAACAAACATTTATTTATATATATATATATAAATAAAAATGCCTACACAGGTACAATGCATGTACGTATAAATGTATAAATATACATTATTAGATTTATCTCCGCATAAATACAATCTCACAATTTATGTAAAAAAGGTAATTTATATGTTGTTGTCTTATTTGAATTGCTAATTCGATCATATTTAAATATATATATATATATATATATATATATATATAATATTCTAAACATAGTCCTATAACAATTCACTACAGTATTTCTTACAAAAAAAAACGAGTCTCACATCTACAGTTACTCAGAAATATCTATTTACAAATGTGAACAGATTAGAAGAAAATTTTAAAAAATCGACGATTGATTTTGAAAACATTCTTTTTCTCTCTCTCTCTCTCATATATATATATATACATGGATAGATAGATAAATAATGTGTCTCAAATGAGATCAAAAGATAGTAAAGAATAGTAAATGATAATATGCAAGTAAATGTTTGTCTAAACCAGTGATATCAAATTCATATATTCAATTTAAGAGATTTTGCAGACAAAAAAAATGTTTTTCCAAAAAATTTTAGCGTGCAAAAAAAAGGTTATGTATATTTGAAAATAAATCATTAAAATTTTCCATTTATTTTTTTTTGAACAAGTAAACGCCGGCGTTGTAATTTTTATTTTGTTTCATCGGACTGTTCCACTATTGGTGTTTCGCTACATCCGAGGCTTTGCAAGATTGAGTGGAAAATTACCAAAATATTTGTTTTAACATTTGATATTTTTATTTCTAATTAGCAATAAATGTCGATATTTATTTTTCACTGCATTTTCACATTCAAATATACTACTAATGATAATAATAATAATAATAGTGAAAAAAAACAAAATTTGAACCACCAATGGTACACGCCGCCCGAACGGACAACCACGTTTGAATCACCGATGGTAGTACACGATGGCATCAACCGGATAATGAATTTATTAGGAAAATTTTTAAAGAAAATACATTTATTTTTGGTATTATTATCAAATGTTTCGGGTCGCGGGTCATCTGTTTGATACCACTAGTTTAAACTCTTCAGTCTATTTGGGTCACACTATATATATATATATATATATATATATATATATATATATATATATATATATATATATATATATATATATATATATATATTTATATATATATATATATATATTTATATATATATATATATATATATATATATATATTTTATATATATATATATATATATATATATATAAATTAAAGCAAGAAATAAATTTATGGATATATATATATATATATATATATATATATATATATATATATATATATATATATAACTGACTAGGTAACATAATGGTTTACATCACCGCGTATCAAGAACATTGCGTTCGATTCCCAGTCGGAGAGTCACTCATTTTCGAGGGTTGAGCATGAAGGCCGACAACCTCATCTTGTAAAAAATAACTGCCGAGAAGAGAGTAAACCCCGAATAAAAAATTTTTCACCAATCCGCCTGGTTAGCGTGGTGAATATGACCAAAAATCAGTGAATGGTGGCATTCATTGAGGCTTTCGTCTAGTAGTGGATTGATATGGGCTTTATGATGTGATGTGTGTGATGATATATATATATATATATATATACATATATATATATATATATATATATACATATATATATATATATATATATATATATATATATATACATATATATATATATATATATATATATATATATATATATATATATATATATATATATATATATATATATATATATATATATATATATATATATCATTTTACATTATGTTAAAATCGTATATATGAAAAGTGCATGAAAAATACAAAGTTACATAAAATCCAATTTCAAAATGGAAGCCAAACAAATAATATAATTTTAGAAACACTGATACCTATTGATTACAAATTAAAAATTTAAATCATTTTCGTACTTACTTACCAGATAGTTCTGGCTAATCGTCGTCGTTGACAAATATTCTTAAAAATACGAATCACCATTTTCCAATATGGACACGATTTTTGTTCAAAAATAATTAGAATTTCAGAACACCGAGTGACGTCACGTTACATGCATCGACACTGAATCTAAATAATGGACCTACTTGACGTTTTATTTTTCGATTATTTTTCGATCAAAATTGCACGTTTGAAATATTTTTTCGTACACGAGAAACGTTCAAACGTTCAAGGAATAATTTAAGAATAGATTTTGCGAAAAAACTACATTGAAAACTGCCGAAAACTACAAAATATGTACGAAAATATTTGATACGCACGCACACCACACTACGCTGTTCGCCACTATGGTCATTGCAATGGTGGGATTCGAAAAGGTGATTACATAAATCATAGCTTGTTATAGATTCTATTATGTATGTTTATTTTGATGTATACCGTTTTAACGTCTTTTAAAGTAAATTCAATACTTAGTAGTATACATAAATGAATATATATATATATATATAATGTTAACATTGTACAATTTAAATTTTTCGTATAATTCATCAGATTTATCGTTCCTAATGAAATATGTAATTTGATAATTAATCTATTCGACTTTTTCATCACATTATTTCGTTTCTCCCTCTCGCTCCAACCCATACAATAAACACATATTCAATTTCATTGCAAATCGTTCGACAAAGTTGCAACAAAAACCATAAATTATCAGAAAATAGATACTTGACAGACAGTTTACATCAATAATATAACTGTTAAAAAAAAATCAGTTTCATGTACGTGTGTATGTACATGTGTGTGCGTGCGTGTAGAAATCAGTGACCTTTCAACTTGATTAACAAGACTCGATCGTTGACCTAAAAATGCACACAACGTTCCTTGTCAACGTTGATAGAACGTCGTTGAAAAAAATCGTAAGGTCCGACTTACACGAACGATAAATAAAATTTAATAAACAAATTCGATTGCACGGGCGAAAAAAGCAAGAGCGCGAAATAATTTATTTATATCATAAATTAACGAATGACAAATAGACGCCGTTAAATCATAATCGGACACTGAAAAAATTTCATTTGACAAATTTGGCAATTTATTGTTTGTTTTATATATATATATATATATATATATATATATATATATATATATATATATATATATATAAATAATGAGAAAACAAACGGATAATAAGCGGTAATAAGTCTCTTTTTTTCTTGATTTTTTGACAATATTTATAAAACACAATCATGGACGTCAAAAAATATCTAAATCGTAATTCATGTTCTAACAACAACCATCCAAATAAAGCATTAAAAACTTTGTGTGTGTGTGTATGTGAAGATGTTCGTATGTGAATATCTCTTCTTGCTCATGCAGATAAAACAATTACAACCTACTTTAAACGATTCTTTAATGACACTATTAACGTACGTACGGGGACCAATTGAAAACGTATGGTAATTCGCTCGTCCTCTCCTTCATCAGTTTGTAATATCATTTACATCTATTATCATACTTTAAATGTACATATATTATGCATTATACATACATACATACATTCATATATATATATATATATATATATATATATATATATATATATGTATATATTTATACATCTGTTAATGACATGTTAATTTATTGTTAGGTTTAATCGATAAATCAGTCTGTGAAATGACAAACAAATAAATCGGACTTTTAAATATTTGTTTTTTTCCTTCTTGATGTTGTTTGAAATTATATATATTAATATCTTTGTCATATATAAATTAATTAGACGATTAGGTGGTCTCGATATGTATATATCAACAAAAATATGTGTATAAATACATACAGACACAATTGTGACTGTACACATATCATGAATATAAGTAATTAGAGTAATTGATAATGTCAAATAAAACATGCACATGCAATGCTATTTAATATTTTATATTGAGATTTCTGTATTGTCTATCGATACTGATCAAGGTGGCATTGATATATATGTGTATATACATGTAAATTGTCTTGGGAAAAACATTTGAAAGAGTAAGTAGCATTCAGTGAAGCTTTTACTCAATAGTCGATTAATGTGAGCTTTGTTGACAATAAAGTTATCTTTATTATAATCACTGAAATGGGTATGAGAAGGATACATAACAAGAAGAGAGGATAATAGATGGGTATGGATTGTTATAGAGTGGAAATTAATATATATATATATATATATATATATATATATATATATATATATATATATATTACATTGTCCAGTTTTGACGATCCACTACAAGGCCAAAATCTATTCGAATTTATACAATTTTTTATTTTTCTTTTCTAGTCAATCTCATTTGCCTTATATATATATATATATATATATATATATATATATATATATTCTTTTTTATATATAAACACACACACGTATTGCATTTCTTCAATCTCGACTTCTTTTCTCCCCGTTATTAACTGAGGATTACGTTCAATCCTCATCGTATAGTCTTTTAGCTTGGCTTGGAGATTCGCTATGCGATTTACAATTCCATCAGATATAAATGCATACTTTTATGTATATGTATGTGCACATGCATACACACACACACACACACACATATATATATATATATATATATATATATGTTATAAAAAGGAAATAACAGTTTGTTGTCAAATTTTTTCACATTTTATATATAAGTAACTATAAATGTATTTGTAATATTTTGTACACAAAAATATGATAAAAGGATTTTTATATTTTTTTCAATTCAATCATAGAATTATTTTGTGATTATTTTTGGACAAAATGACACATACTAAAATTAAAAAAGGTATTTTACTAATAAGGCAGTATGGAAGATTATGAAAAGGAATGATTTTTTTATTAAAAGTATTGATTTGCTGCCAAACTCAGCATGTTTATTTCTTTTTCAATATACATTATTGATAAGAAAAAAATATATCATTGTCTCAAATCAAATACAATTATTAATAGCAAAATAATCTGATCCAGTGTTAGATGCTGAACAAACGAAATACGAATGAGAAAATAAACTTTATAGGTGATCCACAAAGAAAGCACAGTTTCGTCTTGCCTGAATACGTATATCCGTGACTCAATTTATCCCGAATCACGTGTCTCTCGTCGACGTCGTCGTCACCATCGCCATCAAAGAGCTTAACTTAAAAGTTTAGTAAAAGCACGTACATAATTCAACAAAGCACCACGGACATTATCGTCAGATGATACAGTCGATAAGTGGAGACAACGCTGTGTTTGTTGCTGCGAGTAGTATAACCGGAGTAACTACGTACGATACTCACTACGGACGACGCGTCTCCTGCATCCCGTTTTTACGAGTGATCCGTAAGGCCCTCTCGGCTGGCACAGACACCTCGCAGACGATGCGGCTCGTAAAACTTTTATGGCTCGTGTATAACAGACTCCTCCGGTGCACGTACATACCTCGACGTACGTACAATCTGTACATACGCTCTTGTTTATATATATATATATATATGTATATGATTGAAATTGAATCATGGACTTTTTCGAAATAAAATATGTCTTTGAATCTTGTTTAGTCTAGAGTGATTTGATTATAAAAACTGTTTGAAATTGATCTTCGAGACAGCCATGAAATGCGTTTGTTTACAAACAAATGTCAAATTTATTTCATACATTATTTGTTTGTTCGAAAAGAAGGCGTTGATAATTAATGTTTATTTAATTAAAATGTTTATTTAATATAATTGTTTTAAATTCACCTAAAATTTACTTATGAAAAAAAAACACATAACATATATCCTTTCATGACTTTACCAATATCGTTAATAAATGTTAAAAGATTATGTTTATAATAGTTGATTAACAATAATGAAGTTGCATGCACACGTGTTTGTTTTCCGCGAAAGGAACGTTTCGTCCTGATATGACATTTCCATCCGCAACATTGTGTCCGACGTGAAAATAATTCCGCGTCTCGTCCTCGGACACCACGAATAAATAATCATGTACGAAAAATCTCTTCAGATCGTCGACACATGGAATTTAAATTAAAAGAGTGGCGTGGAAAAAAATCGTGAAAAAAAACCGCCACATAATATGGAACAAGAAAATCTCTCATCTCGTCGTCGTCGTCGTCGCCGCACATTCGAGTATATGATCGAGTGGCATGTCGTGCAAAAAACAAACATATTTTAAACAAATGACATGTCGCCGACTAATTGAAACCAATGTTGTCCAACACTTAACACGTCTGTATTAAATTATACGCGATTCGATCGCGACGAGCGCCAGGCGACAGAGACGCACGCACCGGCTACGTACGTGCGACACGTCGACGCGTCTCTGTCGTTCGACGCTTCGGCACGACGTCGTACGCGCGACGAGCGAGACGTGCATACGCGGCGACGTACGATACGCCTACGTCGATCTCTGTTATCGGAACGAACGGACGAGGCGCGCGTTTTAAAATTAACGACGATCGATTAATTTAACGGACGACTAACGACGGAGATCGAATATCGGCACGCCGGTTGATTTTATACGTTTGTCTTTTTCGACGGACGCACGTTGTCAGCGCGAGTGTGCTAGGTGTCATAGTTTAATCACAGAGTTGACGAATCATATATTCATTTAATAATATTTAAAAATAAACCATGATCACATGTGGAACAAGCTGTGTTGTCTATTTATTTAGTGGAATCAGTATGTTAACATCTTTTCATATACATACATACATACATACATATATATATATATATATATATATATTCATACATACAGACAAACAGACACAAGGAACCCCAATATTACAATAATGGTTAAGCCCCTAAAAAAATAATGTTATACAGGACTTGATGAAAAAAACAAAATTAGATTTCAACAAATAATAAAAATGCACCATTTTGCTTACATAAATATCAAATATATATGTTTATTAGAAATATCAATAAGAGAATAATTGAATTATCACCCTCAACATCACAATATTTTTTAAAATGTTCAATAATCACTTATTGTTCATAGCAACAATGAACTAATGCACATTTCGATGGCGATGTCATCATCGTCAGAGTCTATTTGTAATGTGAATTTATCATGGTTTCAAAACAAACGGTATCAATACGAGGTTGAATTTTTTACTCCATCTACTCCATCGCTGCTCAAAGCAAAATTAAACGAAAACATTTTCTTGGTAAAAAAAATATCTTCACTTTTTTACAAATATCAAAATTCCAAAGTACAACAATTGATATTGAAATGATTCAATCAAGACTATTTCAGCTTAGTACCTCGATGGAAAGTATGTTGATGTTTCCCTACCACATACTGATATAAACATGGAACATATACGATCCTAAAGATGTTTGAATTTAATGGAAATTATTTTTCCTAATCAGTCCATTAAAGCTTGGTTTTAAATCAGTGATATTTTTTTAATCGTTCAATTCTTTCAAAAGTCAATTGCACATAAAAAATATTGAGAACGGATCAAAAAGATGTCATTAATGATTATTTTATACAAAACTGATTTGAAATTGATGAAGTGTAGACCAATCACCATCCCTGACATTGCCAATTCCTCTACAGCTCCTTCCAACCAATCTCAGAAGAATTATTATTGAACATTTTAAAAAATATTGTGATGTTGAGGATGATAATTCAATTATTCTCTTATTGATATTTCTAATAAACATATATATTTGATATTTATGTAAACAAAATGGTGTATTTTTGTTATTGTTGAAACCTATTTTGTTTTTTTCATCAAGTCCTGTATAACATTATTTTTTTTAGGGGCTTAACCATTATTGTAATATTGGGGTTCCTTGTGTCTGTTTGTCTGTCTGTCTGTCTGTCTGTATGTATATATATATATATATATATATATATATATATATATGTATGTATGTATGTATGTTATCTAATTATGCTAGCTAACAGATCCTAATCAGGGTCTACTGTATACCGTGCTTAGAATAATTCCACAATTAAACCAAAGCTAGAATATCCAGTTATTGCTTTTACATTTGGCCATTAAGATGCTTTAAAATTAATTAAATTATAACTCATTGCAAATTAATTTTATATTACTGTAACTCCCTCATTTACTCTTTGCTAATTCAACTGAAATTCTCTCATATCTAACTCATAACGAAAAACGATTCTACTTGATGGTTTGCACATTTATTGTGCAGTTTATACTTAAGATCAATGTGAATAATTTACAATATATTATGGTTTAATTATAATCCGCTGTTCGTTTAAAAATTCCACCATTGTTCGAAACGGTCGATCATCTCATACAATGTATTTACTTGAGCATTAACATCGTAAGACATTTCCTCACTCATATAAACATCAATCACATTCCCTCTCTGACGTTACATTAAAATCGACAACAAATACGGTGCGAATCGTAAGATTTAATTATCATTAATTACTTTTTCCATCCGTATTTAATTAGTCGATCGTGTGTGCGTGTGTGTGTGTGTGTGAAATGAAATCAACACCGATCTAGTTTGCTGTGAAACATCCGAAGAAACTGGACAAAAGACGACACACACACACGAGACTGTTTGTTTCCGCCGCTGTCGTTGATCAATTTGTAACTTGTATCCGAGCTGCCATTACACGAAATAAAACCGCCTCTCGTCGTAGCGTCAATAATAAAAAGCCACAATCCTTGCACGATTTTAAAACAGTACATAAAAAGTACAGACACCGCATCAGCGATACTAAAACAGTTCATCCGTGCATCAATACGATTCACTTAAAAGAATTTATTTATCTCTATGTGTGTGTGTGTGTGTGTGTTTATATATATATATATATATATATATATATATATATATAAACACACACACACACACACACTACACGTGTACGTATTGCAAAGTAAGTGTCGATATCCGTTTTTAATGCCCATTTCGCCGGAACCGAGGGTCATTCGTACGAACCCCGCCGGAGTCGGACTACTGCTACTACTGTTCCAACTACTACTCGATCTTAAAAACGTAACGACCGCTCCATAAAATCGACATTTCATATCGACGTCGTCGTCCTCGTCCGTCACCGTCGCATCGTCCACGTCCTTTTTCTTTTCATCCGTCGTCGTTCGCCACGCCGAGAATCCGTCTCTTCCGAGATCCTCGACGTCTTCGTACGATTATCGATATTTCCACGTACGTCGCCCGTCTCCGTCCCGTGCGTACCGTTCGCGATTGTCCCGTTTCTTTTCATACTGGCTTTAGGCCGATGCGGAACACGTTCGTATATAAAGACTGACAATGTTTCCTTAAGACCGTGATGTGGATAAAATCTTATGGGGCATAAAACGATCGTATAAAGGAAAAGTGGAGACGTGCTCCGGCGGTTTCGTCGAAGTCCGGGCGCGGGTTTGAACACCGTTTAATGTACTTTTAGTTTTTCCTGGTAAGTGATATATGGGTAGTTGTAGTTCCGGGAGATTATGTCGTAAAATAAACATTTTATTAGTTTATTAAAAGGTTTACTACGAACATATATATATATATATATATATATATATATATATATATATATATATATAAATGTTATTTTGTTACAAATTAAATAAATTAATGATTTTTTTCTTTTTTACAGGTGAGTCAAAAATTCAATATGTCATCTGTAAGTGAAATAAACCGACACGAGAGTGAGTAAATTATAGATTATAACTTTTTGAACTAAAAAAAAACAATATACTATTGTTTTATAAAAAATTGACAACTACTCTTCGATACCAGAGCACACTTTATTAGTCTAATAGAGCTTTTTGTGACAGTTTTGTTTTTTACGAGAAGAGGTTGTTAATTCCACACTCGATCCTAAAATTGGGGGATTTTTTAATGTGAGATCGAATGTAATTTTTCGTCTTATAAGCAGTGATGTATATAACTACGTCATCAGTTAGTAACAGAAAAAAAATATTATCTTAAGATTACAAAATGTAACAATTTGGTTTGGAACTGTTGTAAATTCATTTCCGTACAGATGAACTATCAATCCAAACACCACAAGATATTGAAAAAGTCCAATACTTATTTACGGTTCATTTTCTGATATGCATTTCGATAGCAATGCCATCATCATCAGATTGCTGTGTAAAATCTACAGATCACTTGTTTAATATCTGGTGTTGGGTTGATAGTATATTTGTACAAGATTTAAGAATTATTTATTGTCCTTGACGAATTCAGTTTGAATTATATTTCAAAAACAATAACTATTTATTACCCTTGAAGTATATTTGAATATGAAAATGTATTTTCCAACGAAAACATATGAAATTAGGTTTTTAAAAAAAATTGATTTTATTTACCTGCGTTCTTGAGATGACGATACATCCTTTTAAACGTACTCCACTGAAAAGAGTAAATAATATGTGTTATTAAATATTTTGACGAATAATTATAACAAAAATTATGTTTTAATTTCATACAAGAATATTAGGTAATTTTTTTCATACTCGATTCCAATTGTTTGGAATAATTCGAGATGTAGATCAGATACTCGAGATGTAGATGAAAGATGTTTCTATATTTGACTCTAAGATGTTTGCTATTATCGGACCACAAACAATGACCAATTTCGAACTATGTACTTTTTTAAAACGAGATACGATCGGATACCCGTTTATGTCGGTTTGGCATTCAGACCAACGATCGTGCAATTCGCGTGTTAATTACAAGAAACGTTCGCGATGAGATGCTGCTTGCGAAGCGTCGAAAACGATTCGAGAATTTCTGTTACAAATGAACTAAAGTCGTAAAATCCACACATAAACACATCAAATATATATATATATATATATATATATATATATATATTTGATGTGTTTATGTGTGGACATTTCATCCCCGTACCAACACACATAATTACATGAAACCGAACGCGTTAAACTGTTAAAATAACTAAATGACAACGTCATTTCCTGACGTCATTTTATTTTCATCATCGGTGACGACAGGTTGGGTGCACATGAAAATTAACAACGTGCGTACGACAGAGATAGAAAACGACGACGTGTGCACGAGACAGAGACAATACGATCGTGATAAACGTAATGATATAATTGGAACGAGTGCGAACGAGACGGACGTATATGAAGAACACGAACGAACGACGCAGACAGAACCAGTGGGACAGATGTGACAGTGTCATCAAGATGTTACTTGGAGCGTTTTGGTGGTAACTAGTGGCCGGAAAGGTGTTGCCTCCTTACTCTGTGTATTCATTTCTTATATATATATATATATATATATATATATATATATATATATATATATATTTATAAGTACACACATATATGGGGAGTGTTCCATAAATATAATTTGTATTACCGTTTGAATAACACAATAATAGAACTTTCTTTCTTTAAAAATGGACAATTTTAAGAAAAAGATTAAAAAAATGAAGTAAAATTAAGTTTGATAAAAGAATCATTCTTCTCAATACTACAAAATTTCATAAAAGTGTACAATAATCACTTATTGTTTGCTGATACGCATTTACATGGTCATACCATCATCGTCAGAGTGTTGGATTATAAAATCTGGATGTAAAGTGAGTACGATTATAATCAGTCCAGTGCTGGACAAAAACAAAACCTCTTCAAATGTTACTAGTTGTTCTTGTTTTGTTTTTCTTTATATTTAAACTTTATATAAAATAAATTCCCCAATTGTTTCCTGTTCACGACTAATTTCATCCAATTCTCTCACCTCCACTATGTTTCACAATTCCATTCGTACATCTTTAAATAAGGTTTCTTTTTTGATATTCTTTTATCACTCGGCCACCATTCCAAAATGATTTTTGTTCATATATGTTGTGTTTTTTTCCTGTGTCCTGTCCATCTTATTAATTTTATTTGTTCCATTATATCAGTCTTTAGTGCTTCAAATCTCATTTCTAACCTCCATTGTGTTCACTTTATATGTTATATCATTATCATCAATTTCTTTCTACCTACTGCTGGATAAAATCATTTTCCCAAAACGTTTTACTTCGACCGATCTAATGTCTTTTTTTACACACATATATACTAATACTTTGATATTTATAGAGCTTTGGTCTCTCTGACAAGGCTAGCACTTGTAGGACGATGGTCTCTCTTCAGTAGGGCTTTTCTTGCCAGGATTCCATAACAATTCTGTTTTTACATAATGTGGTTATCAGCTCTAAGCCTAATTTCGAGTCCTCTTTTCTTGACATTTTATCAATCCAAGTAAGACTTAATTCAAATTCGAATAATCAACCACATGCCCGTGTTATAAATTTAAAAGTTTATATCGTTCTGTCGATGAGAAATAGTGTCGTTTTTATTCGTTCGGCGTCTATTCCCGTTCTAATTGAAATAAAATAAATAAAGAAATGTAACGGGAATACGTACGTATGTATATAAGTATATTTGGATAAATACCGTAATTAAATATCTTTCCATACTTTATGGCCGGAACGTGTCCCAGGCGCACGCAAATGAAAACATCTCACCGTCGAAAAGAATCGAGGCGGAAAAGTTTCAGCGTTTTTAATTCAATATCCACGATGCATCCTATTGATTCTCAGACACCCGTCCGATAAAACTGTTCCAACAGTTTTCGTACCGATCGGTTTTTTTTCTCTTCTCTTCTTTTCGTTCGTAACCGACGTCGCGGCCACTGTTAGCAAGTGAACTCGATCCTCTACATCCACATCCTTTCTTTCTGTAGATACACACACACAATATATATATATATATATATATATATATATATATATATATATATATATTAGAGTAGATTGCGTCGCCCCTCGTACGTAAAACTTTTATGCGAATGAGGCACATTCTCTCTAATTTAAAAGATAGAGAGAAAGCGGTCCTGTGAAATATGTGAAAAGTTTTAAGACTTGCGGTTTAATTCGCCGCTCTGATAGATTCTCGTTCGTTCGTTCGTTCGTCCGACCAGTCTGCCTGCCTGCCTGCCTCCTTAGGCTCCGTATACTCTCTCTACCACACCATCGCCGTTCACTGCAAACTGAAAAGTTATTGTTTTCCAACTTATAAAGCAGTGGTAATTACGAGAAAGCTCCGACGGTCTTAACTTCAAAACTATATACATTTATATAGAGCGAACGCGAACGAGGGGGATAGACGTGGCTGAGTTATGGACTCTTGTTTGCCTACTAAATCCATCCATATACGCGCGTGTGTTTATATATATATATATATATATATATATATATATATAAATATAAATATAATTGAAAAACGGTGCTCGTGTTCAATAAAATGGTCGTAACGTCGATCGAGAGTGTGTTTATAAATTGGCAACAAAATCGGCGCGAAAAAAGCGAGTTCTATTTCGATGTCCGTCCGTGAAAAAGGCCCGTCGTCGTCGCAACGCCACGACCGCCGAAACGTAAACAGCGCGGGCGGATCGTCTCAAACGACATCTAACATTTTATATTGTAGCATAAAATCCGTGTTAATGTTGCCAACATCAAACGAATCGCACCTACAATAACAAACTTGCGGCCGATGCGTGCGGCTGGCGCTGCGGCGAAGCGGGCGATTTGAAAGGGATCCTCTTTTCGCTCTCCGCCGCGACTAAACACATAAATTCTAAAACGCACACACACACACACAGACGCGCGCGCGCTCCGAAACAGTGGCCACCGTAATAACATTAGACCGCATTTTAATGTACATCACAAGTCATTTTATTGCGCCGATTTGTTTATGTGTGTTTAGCTGCTGCTGCTGTTGTACAGATCGTTCGTTCGTTCGTTTCTTTTTTCATATGTCGTTGAGTTCGTCCGATGGCGCTCGCTCGTCTCTCGAGCACCTCTCCTTGCAAGTCCGTCCCGTTGCAACAGTGCCGTCGTATTGTGTATACAAAGCGCCTCGACTCGTTACAGCATCCGTAAGGACATAAAGATGTATCTGTGTGCGTGAATGTGTTTTTTTTTCTCGAACGATGCTGGTGGTCTTTCTTTCATGTCAAAGTCGTGTCCGGACTAATTTTAGCTACCGTTTAGGATTTGCATACAGATCGTCCATAAAATGTATATATAAGTACGACCTCGACGTATCAATAATTTGTTGCTCTGCTCGTCACCGTGCACGACGACAACTCGGATACTCCTGACGCACGGCGATGTGTCGAAATCGAACGTCGGTTTATTGTACACCCGATCAGACTTAAAAAGAAAAACACTCATTATGTTAGCCGTGTGAGTTTACAAAAATTCTCAACGTTACATCTTGTGTCTTTTTCTTTTTATTACGAACTGCTTTGGTCATTCACACTCATACGGTAACTTGTCGTCTCTTGGCAGATTTTTTAAATTTTATTTAGAAATTTAATAGAGTTTCAATCATGAAATCAGATCATTAGACGTTTTTATAAAAATGTCCAAAGTGCAAGGTAGATGTGTTGGTCCAATAAAAATATTGAGCTAGTGCCTAAAATATTGATAGCAGGTAAAATTGGATATCGAGAACTCGATAACTGATTCCTCTATGGACAAAACTAATCGTGTTAAATTGAAAATATTGGGATAAAGTACCAAAGAAAGTTGATAGAATTGCAGGAAGTAGATTTCAATGATTGCCAATATTAAGTTCCGTTGTCTCTATAGGTGGTTAAAATCAGATTAAAGGGTTTACAAGAGTACTTACTTGAGAGTTTATAGGAGACAACACCTTAAGAAAAAAAAAACAATAAAGAACCCTTAACCAAAAGATAGCTAAAAAGTGTTTTCTTTACACAAATGAATTTTAACCCCAACACCACAATAATTTAAAGTGTTCAATAATCACTATTATTTATAATTATATCGGCTGATGCATTTCGATGGCGACGCCATCATCGTCAGAGCCTTTCTGTTTCTGATGGCGTCGCTATCGAAATGCATCAACCGATATAATTATAAATAATAACTGAACAATAAGTGATTATTGAACATTTTAAATTATTGTGGTGTTGGGGTTAAAATACATTTGTGTAGAGTGAATCAGCCACAGTTCCAAAACAACAAATAAGTGTTTTCTTCTTTGATCAATTTATGATTATTGAAAACTAATACAAAAAATTAAGTAGAATGTAGTAACTTTGTCTTAAAATCAGACACAGTATTCAGAATCAAATTTTATCATAATAACTATTTTATATCATAGAATAAGTACAGGATGGCCCGAATGAGATTGAAGGTTTTGACATACATTTACATATTACATTCTTTTCATTCACATTTTTTCCACCCTATATTTTCCTTTTTAATGAAGAAAATGTTAGTGTTTATTCCCTATTATCATTTTTTTTTAAAAAAACAATTTTTCATTATCATTTATTTATCATAACAAAGCTCAATAAAAGTTGTTTCGACTAAATCAGCCCACAATTTTATGAATTTTATCACATGTATTATTAATTGCTTTATATATTCATATATATATATATATATATATATATATATATATATATGTATATATATATATGTATATATATGAATATATATTAAAACTATATATAATAATAATCGATTGTATTACATGTATATAATTCCTTTTATTTTCTACACCGCATACGATGGGAATCGAACACCTGACCATGATTTGCAGCTGGTTAAGTAAATGTGAATGTGTGTTTACGTCGAGTCGTACTCTCTTCCTCACACTCTTTGTATATGTGTGTGTGTGTCAGGTGGCAGATTTATGATGTTAATTTCAACGTTAGAGGGTTTATTGTACTTTCTGTCGGCCGACCGAGGATCCAACCCGCTACCCACTCGACGAACGTTATAATAAAACCGCGATAGCGACAATATTTTATATATATATATATATATATATATATATATATATATATATATATATATATATATATATATGTATATGTATATATGTATCATAAAAGCCATACGATTTTTTTTTAATTTTTGGAAAAAATAATATCGATGGATAAGAGAAATTAAGTGATTCGAAATAAAGAGATTTGAACAGGTCTAAAAAGAGACCAGTACATGGAATGGATAGAGATTCATTGTAGTGGATCGGAAATGAAGAATTGGATCATTCGAGATAAAAAGTTTTGGGAGAGACTGCCATTCAACCAGTAGGTAGAGAAAAGTTAGCTGATTATATATACATACAGGTGTTTTTTTAATTGTGATAGAACTTTAAATTGAATCCATGTTCAAAGTTTTATCTAATCTCGTGAGTAGTAACGACTTTCTGGTCAATTGTTCTAGAGTTTTTGCCTCAGAGAGGTAGTTTTACTCTAATAGCTTAAATAACCTGGTTGACGCTTGGTTAAGGCATGTTTAAAACCTCATGTTTCATCAGGTTTTTTGAAATTTTTCCTGGTCTATCCACATTAACAGTTAAAAACAACACATATCATTATACTTACCCTCAACATATATTAGTACATTAGGATAACTTAGAAAGCTAAGTTTTGTAACACAAACATATGTATCACTATATGTATAGTAATTTCCGATAATAAATATATATTTGATTTGATTTGGTTAGGGCATAGCACAAGTCCCATTTATCTAACCAAAAAAAAAAAACAAAAACTTATATACACATGTATGTGTATACAAGTTTTTATATATTTTATATACACATGTATGTATGAATGTATGTGTGTGTGTGTATATATATATATATATACAAAGGTCTAATAAAGGCTCTTTTTTTAGCTATATGGTGTTTTAGTTTTATTTAGTTATGTTTTTTTTAATTATTGTTTTAGTTTTTTTAGTTAACAACAATAACAGCCTCTCTCAATCCATTGCTGGATGAAGGCCTCTCACAAAACCTTTGACTTCGACCGATTAAATGTTTTCCTTTTCTAATTTACTCTGGCGAACTTCTTATTTCTCTCTCTCTTTCATCTATGCATGGATGTTTTCCTAGGTCTTCTTATATACATACATCCATACACATAAATATATATATATATATGTGTAAAATGAACTAAAAGTCTTCATTATGAATGACAAACAGTCAAAAGTGTGTTCGAAGAATAAAAAAAAAATACAATAAATCAAGTCTGTGCGATGGACAGATCGACGGCCTCGCATCGAAAATTATATATGATTAAAACAAATACGAAATAATTTTGTACGACGAACAAAAGGGCACTAGACGTGTCGGCTGCTGTTACGGCCGATAACAACAATACTTTATCGTGTTACACACACATTGTGTGTGCGTGTGTGTGTGTGTGTGTGTATAGTCTGTCGTGCGGTTTTAAAGGGCGGAAACTTTTTCGAAAGACGATCATAATTTTCATAATTATCGAAATGTGTGTCAATTGTTCGGCCCTTTTTTCATATTATTATTATTATTGTTGTTGTTGTTATCGACGTTGTCGGTGTTATTGTTATTATAGTTATTTGTGTAAACGCATTGTTCGTGTGACAGGTGGTTAATTATATATATATATATATATATATATATATATATATATATATATATATATATAAATGTACGAGTATTGTAAATACCTGCCGTAAAATACCTTAAGGAATTTAAATCGATTGTAAGGTTCGTTGCTTTTTATAAATTATAAATTACATTTCCATGTTTTTTATTTTAATGAACTACAATAAATGTTTTATGTATGTAGTAGATATTAAATTTCTAAATATATAGGATTTTGATTTCTCTCTCTTCCTCGTTCCCTCCACATACTCTTGTTTAAACAGTAATTGATTTATTACCTAGATTGGAAATATGAATTGATTTCTAATACAATCACTATATTAAATAATATTTATTTTAATTACAACTTTATATTTTCACATTGATGACTTTGTCATCATTGCAGATTTTCAGTTTAAGAACGATTACAAATTTACATATATTTAGAGATTGTTAATTTTTTAAAAATATATATATATATATGTATGTGTGTGTTTATGTATGTGTTTATATACATAATTGATAAATGTTTTCTTTAAAGAAATCTATTTTAATAATTAGTACACATTAAATAACTTTAGTCATTCGTAAGAAATGTTATATGTATCTAAAGACGTTCCAAAAATTCCATACCGAAATGTTGTGAACCAGCCAGTTTCGCAAACGATTCGAATGTGTGTGTGTGTGTCGTTTATGCAATATTCTATAAATTAAAGTTAATGTGTACAGGGGTGTGAAAATCATTTCATGCGAAATATTAGAATGTTCGGGGTGGGCCAGACGCATTATTGGTTCTAGACATGTGATGTTCTTTTTTTGATTGATGGGTCGGTCCGTGGAAAATTTATGACGCGGAAAGGTGATTCGACGTGGGGTTGTTGTGGCAGACAACAGCGGTAGTTGTAATAGTAGCGGATAGTAGACGGGGGACGCGAAGATGATTTAATTAATTTGCCACCCACGCATTCGCACGCACACACACACACACTTATATGTATGTGTATAAAAATCAAAGATGAATAAGGACCGTGCCGGTATCCAAATTTGTTCTTTTATAATTTTACAAGCGTTGATTTTTAAATATCTATATTTACACTCATATATATATATATATATATATATATATATATATATATATATATATATATATATATATATATATATATATATAAACTATACGACGTGACGGTATAGTGAAAAGATGATGATGGAAACGGTTGATGCTGCTGCTATGTGCTGTTCGTTGTTGTTGTTGTTGCGGAGTTTGAAATGATGGCGTAATATTCATATAAGAGGGTTGAATTATTATCCGCACCTCTTGAATTTAATCTAAAGTTTATGATATTTCGACTGAGTTATTTTGTGTGTCGGGCGTGGCGGAAAACCGGAACGGGGGCGCCGATGTATACTGCACACGTACACGGATATATATATATATATATATATATATATATATATATATATATATATTTCGTACGGGGTGGCATGAAACACGAACGGCGTACTATTACAAGTCAAAACAATGAACAATTAGTTAAATGTCTCCTGCAATGTGCTCTTATGTGTAGTGAAGAGTTGCTTCCATACAACTTTGTTAACTTGTTGAAGCCGCGCTTTTTGAAATTACAGTTGACACCTGTTCTGTAATTATACCCTTATATACACTTTCAAATTATATATATATATATATATATATATATATATATATATATATATATATATATTATACATGAATTATTTGATATCTAGATAGCGATAAGTCAAGCAAATTTATATGATCTGGATGTTAAAATCATTTTTTTGCTAAAAAAATAATAATACATGCCACGTTGATTTGAATTATAAAATAATTTAACCCTTATCGGACGTTTGCATTTTGTACTTAACTTTCCGCTAGGTCGGAGATATATTGGAGTGCTTATTGTAAGAGAAGAGTATCTAATGTTACTTGATATAAAAAGATAGTTTTGTGCATAATAATCTATAGGCTCCTGAACATTTCAGAACATTTAACGTCCTATATTTGTAAAAAGAATACTTAAATTGTCTTCATCATCACTATCGATTTCAATCCAATCTTCATCTCAATCAGGAACAATTTCTCTTTCCACTTCGTTCTCCTCTTCACTTGAATACTGAATAAGGATCAATTTTTTTCCATGTCTGAAATATAACCTTGTATCATTGTCTCCTTCATCACAAGAATTAAAATCACTTGCCGAATATTCAAAATTTTCGCATATTTCACTACAACTATCACTGTTACTTTCCATATTGCTATAGTTTTTTTTATTCATTTTTGGAGGAATAAAATATTATAATATAAGTAAAATAATTACTGAAATATGACAGAACGTGTTGTCTGCTATCGAATAAGAATTAAACTGTAAAAACGTACAGTGTGTACATTCAGCAATGAGGACGTTGTTACTTGTTCAGTTTTGTCACCTCGCACGTGACATACGAATAATAGAGCAAAGTTGTAATGTCACGTCAGAGGTGACATACGACCGATAAGGGTTAATATCTGAATTCACTTGATATTTCTAACGACTCAATTCATATTGAATTTTTTTTGTGGAAGGTAGGTTAGATTCTATATTTCAAATTGAATTTATTATCCACATTCACTAATATTGAATAATTAAATAATGTTCAAAGTTAGATACATTTTCCATGGACTTATCCATATAATTAATTATCTCAATTAGTTATTTTAGATTCTCTAGGAAAAGTTGACTACAGCTTCTTTTTAAAGTTACAACTTTTTGAAAAAACTAATATACGAGGGTGGTTCATATATAAACGAGCGTTTAATACCCTTTCATGCAAAGAATTAATTACCTCGACACATACCTGAATTTTATGAAAGTGTTTGATAGTCATCTGTTCACTCTTTTTATCTTCGTACGACACTGTAAAATTTAAACACACTTAACAAAAGTATAGAGTATGTATTTGTTTTTATAAAAGCACATTTTAATCAATCAAGTTAGCTTTTCAGTAAATATCTAAGTTATTTTTGTTTTTGTTTATAACATTGCTACTATTTTTTTTATTAATTCTCTGCTTTTCAATTATCCCTACTATCTGTCAACCTTGTTCACTATCTCATCTTCTATATGAATAAATCATGAAAAAAATTCACAGGTCTCGTGCTTTTAATATTCCTTAATCAGTATTCTGGCATTTTGTTTAATGATGTATACGAATGATATTTCCTAAAATTAACTAATTAATAAAGACTAATGAGGTTATGTACGAAAAAAAAACGTACACTTTTTATATATATATATATATATATATATATATATATATATACATATATATATATATATGTAGGCGAGGAAAGGAAACGAACGTATGTGTGTGTGTGTGTGTGGCATGTTACAAACACATCACGGTCATTATATTATCATCATTCGAACATCGCGTGTTACGTTTACGTCGCAAAGGGACGAGCCGGTGGCAGTGCGTGAGATACGAACTCGCAGCCTCGTCGACGAGGTGCGAAAACTCATAAAATTGGGCTGGGTCTCGACCGATCGACTTATTTTGTCCATCAACTGCCGTCGTTGTTCTGTTATTGTTGTATGTTTGCGTGCGTGTGCGTGTGTGTGTGTACGTTTATGTGCGCGCGTGAAGAGAATCAAAACGGGCGGAGAGATGGTCGAAAACAACTGAATGCTGAAGACACGCCCGTCGTTTTGACGAATTCATAATTTATTCGAACGATATACGTACGAATTGATTTCGGTACGAGTTGTCGTTGATGGAATCCTGTGGGATTCGATACTGAAACTTTGTCAACAACGACATACATACATACATACATACACACATATATATATATATATATATATATATATATATATATATATCTGGTCTCTTTGATGTACTCATAAATGTTGATTTATAAAAACATCATATTTATGAATATTTATTTAATGTGCAAATAAAAGAGTATTATATATATATAATATTTGTTCGATGATCATAAACAAAAAGTAGTTCTCTTCAACTTGTCTAAATACAGTTGCAGAAAACTGCAACGATTTCGAAATGCGAATGTCTGTGTATTGTATTTGTCAAACCAGTATTGTCTCGATCACTTATACATACATACATAGATACACACACACACACATACATATATATATATAATTGTCTATAAAGACATTACTGATTGAAAGATCAAGTTAGTCAAAAGTGAAAAAAAAGTTAAATAATGAGCTTAATGCATTGTTTAATTGTTTTCGCAGTCTACTAGAAAAATAGATAGTTGTTGTTTTTTCTATTAAACAGCTAGCCTTGATAGAAACATATGAAGTCTATTATAAATTTGTTATGATTGTTTTTATTAATATTGTTGAGTGTGCTCGATACTTTGCAAATTGTTACAGCTGATGGTAAAGGAGCATTGTTTGATACAAATGTCGATTTCATTGAAAACAGTTATTTGTTCCTCTTAGTTGAATATGTTCTATAGAACTGTTTATATTAAATATTTTAATACGTTATTGTTGTTAATTCAAAAAAATCATCATCATTATTGGTTTGTAAATCCTGTATTGGCCTTGATTTTCCTCATTATTCTCTATTTCATAATCATATTTCTCTATTACTTTGTTTTAAAGATCATGATGTCTTGTGTTACACAATCTTCATATTTCATTTTTTTTCATCTTCGTATTCTTCTAGTGTTTTCCGGATTGACATTAGATTTTATTTATCAATCTATTATCACTAGAGAGTACTATGTATCCAGTCTTCCATCATCTTTATTTTTATATACTTGATTATATTTAATCAATTAAATGATTTATAAAATTTTCCTCCATGTCAAATTTTCGAAAATCATGTTCTAGAAATATTTTTCAAATATATTCAGCTGTCTATAATCTGATGCATATAATAATAACTCATAAGAACTTTGAACATCAAGACCTTTTTTGATCAGAAAATACATACATGAATTTAATATGTGTTCAAAATGATTTAGTATGTTTTGCCAGTTTTGGATCAATTGAGCTTTTTTTAGCTAGAAAATATATAAGTGAGCTTAATGTGCTATGTGTTCTAAATGATTTAGTATGCTTTGCCAAACATTCGATCAATTGTTTTATTTGAAAATAATTGAAATACAAATGAAATCAATCGATGCATATTTTATATTTATGACTTTGAATTGGTCATTGCATATATATATATATATATATATATATATATATATATATATATATATATATATATATAAAGAGAAAGAGAGAGAGCGAAAGAGAGAAGACCATTACGACTGTGTACGTATGTACATGTGTAATGAATAATATAAATGCATGTCCGATTCAATTAACGCCTTTCAGAACGCATTTCGCATGAATGCATGCGTCCGTTCCAAGAAGATGGCTATCGCACGTTAGCCGCAATGACGTGCAAACAACAGCCGACACGACGGCTTATCGCTCGAGACTGTTCGCATTCCGTCAAATTAAAATTATCGCAAAAAGTTCTTCGAACACACAGTCTTCGCGATTCGGTCGACGAGAGGACGAACCGCCGACGACCGTTCAATAAATTCAACGCGCACGAGTATTCACGCACGCACACGCACGCACGTTGGTTCAATGAAATGACACGGAATCCTCGCGAAACAAAATCAATCCTAATATCCGTCCGAGCGTTTCTTAATTACGTGTCAACGATAAGTGTTTGTTTGTTTTTTTTGAACCCCGTGCCGCGTACGTATCACTTTTTTGATCCATTCTCGGCTGTTAAATGACTTTAATTGAAATTAATTAAATCTACATCTATTTACATTTTAAAAAAAAACGACATCGATGCAACGAAACAAACAACAACTGTTGTTCTGTTTGTTCACCTTTGATTGTTTTATTCGTTATTCGAAAAATCAAACATCATTTGAAACGTCGACATTTTCATACGACCGAATGGAAAAAATGTCAGTAGGTCCGTGTACATGGCGAACAAGAAATAAGATCGGTCGATGAAGGAAGATAGGTAGAGAACGAGACGACGGTATGAATATTTTATCGCGGATTCGCTCCAGATAAAAGCACCCCTGTTTTAAAACGGGGACAATAAAATAATCTTACAAGTGTTTTATCTCATATTAGTCTATTATCTTACCTTTTTTTTTATTGTTTTTATTATTGTTGTTCATGACGTGTTTCGTGGTGTAAATGTTGAAACGTATTTAATTTTCTCACGTTGATAATTTTTACACGCATATGTTTGTGAGAAAAAACAATATTTTATTTCTCTGTTGTAAAAATAATCTCATATACAGTATATGAAATAAAAGTTTAAAATCGAAAAAAAAGGAATAGTAAATGATTTTTTTATATTTTTTAAAGAAAAAAATAGAGTAATATGTGAGAATTTCGGACTTTACAAAAAAAGACTTAAATTAAAAATCTAGACAGGTCGAAAAAGTGAAATTATGTTTATTAACTATTCTTCAAAAATATTCGAAATAAAGCTTTTGATTTTCTTTTTTATTTTCCAAAAAAAAATATTAGACTCCTTTGATTTATTTGATATGTAGTTCATGAAGATATTAACTGATAAAGAATTCAGTTTATCAGAATTTATTTTTTTAATGTCTTTCATATTTTACACACACATGTATACATAATTAGCTTTTTAATACAAATATCAAAGAAAATTTGATCGAAAAGAAAACTGCTCAAGTATGATCAAGAGTTTAATGATTTAGATAATTGTTTCAATCATTGTCTTTATGATCAAGTGGTCTTGTCTTTATTAACAGCTTTTATTGTTCGTCTGTTTTTATATTCTGTTTCACTGTTTTATTTCTTTTTTTAAGTTCTAGTATTTTGTTTTTTTTATAAAAAAAATGATCTTGCTTGAGTTTTTACAAGAGAAACTTGTTTTCAAATATATATATATATATATATATATATATATATATATATATATATATATATATCTGAAAGATGGCTGTTTGCAATTGCACCCGATCACCGACACCGAGGGCACAAAAGCATCGTCAGACACACAGACAGACGCACACGCCGACACACAGGTGTCTAAGTACGCAATGTGCATCCAACGCCATATAAAACTACGTTTTACAGCCCGAGACTATAAATTGAATGAAGACTTACGATGCTCTAATGTTCTTACGGCGAGCGAACGCGGCGCACTTAGCGTTTTGCAGTAAGTTTTAATACTACGGGCTTTTATGGTTCGATTCCGGCGCACGGAGATTATTGCGTTTCGCGTCGTTATTAATTTCGCGGTATTAATTCCGTCGTGTAAGTTGTAAACTGTTTTATCATCCACTTCGCGTCATAATCGTTATTGTTGTTATTATGTTGTTTGTACTTGGGATGTCGACATTGAAAGTTGAGGAGACGCGAGCAATTGAAAAAAGCAAATACGCGTTCAGGCATTTTTTTCTGATTGAAAATAACAGTCCGTATTTCGTAATATGAAGTCGAATATTTGTCTGTTTGCAAAAAAAAAAAATGATTGTTGATGCATCCTACATACTCTCACTTATGGTAATGAAACATTATATTGTAAATAAACAACATTAGACACTAAAAACAATAAAACTATAAAAACAAATGATTTAAGGGGGTATTCTAGTCTAGAATTTCGAAAAAATCGATTTTTTTCAATATTTTCAAAGTTTAGACCTTTAAGAATATGTCCTTAAGAGGATTTTTCGAAATTCGAATTATTTTCAGAGTTATAGCTATTTTTGTCTGTCTGGAACGAATCAACTTTAAACACGTTTTTCTCGAAATTACTTTTTTCGACACGGTTGACGTGATATCTCAAGTTCTAATGGACCGATTTACTTGAAATTTGGTACAGAGCTTCTCAATATAACAGTGATTGCTCCCACTTAGGATTTTTTGAAAATTTTGTTTTTTACTATTTTTAAAAAATTCCGAAAGTTGAAAAAATAGGGCAAAAAATTACTGTTTTTTAACACTGCCAACATTTTGCGAAAAAAAAAATTTTAATTTCCCTAGGCGGGGATACTACTACAACCTTCTTTTTCAATCATTTCAAAAAAAAATTTTGTTTCATATGACCGGAAGGGTTGGAATCACGTCAACCAGGAGACATCTTTTTTTTCGAACCCCCACTTTGCCAGCCTGTACCTTTTTCAATTTTGATTTTTTTGTTTTTAATAATACTTTTTTATACTCTTAAAATATCAATAAATAACTGATAAAAAATTGATAATAAAAATATTTGTTAGTTTTTTTTATAGCGCCCGAAAAAACACCTAAAATTCTTGCGTCTAGACTAGAATACTCCCTTAAGTGAATAAAGTGGCATTAATTTACAAACACGTCTCTATGAATCAAGTCAACTATATGTGGTGTTTCATGCAATGACAATTGGCACACGAATGGAAGCTGTACGAGCCGTCGTCTTCTAAATCATACAGAATGTAATGCACAACGTGTGTATGTGTTGTTTTTCATATATATTTTTTCCTTTGGTCAATCGGATAAGATTCTGCACATTAATTAAAATTGTACGTCGGAATAATTTACACATCGGATCTTTGTGTATGGAATCAAGCGTCGATATATATATATATATATATATATATATATATATATATATATATATATATATACACATACGTTCTCACACAGTTATTAGTATTCGGTCTTTTTTATCATATTTCTACTTGGCAGTTTCGCTCAAGTGGTTTCTAGAAAAACGTGAAATGGTTTATGGCTTTATATGAAGTGTGTGAATCGCAGTCGCCTTTTTCTTCATCACAATATCAACGATGGGCAAATTTAAAATGATAAACAAGTGAATCGTTATATTAATTACTTCCAATCAATCGTTTAAAAACAAATTCTAGTTGGAATACAATTAAACAGACGAGAGCGGAGAGTTGAACGTGTTTGTTTTGTTAAAACGAAAAACATGGAACGACCGAAAAGAGTACCGATAAAAAAATAAGTTTTTCTTTTTAAAATCGAAACACTGTTATACAATGTACGTACGTACGTCGTTACGATTAATTTAAAAATAGATCTTTCACGTTCTCATTAGTGCAACGACGTAACAGTAAAAAAATCCGCACAGGAAATTATTCAATAATAATTAAAAGCAAAAAAGAGTTCGTATAAATTTATTAATAATTGGAAAGCCTGTCAATCAAGTTATTATAGGAAATCAATTACGCCAATAGGTTGCAAATGTATTTACTTTCACTAACAGAACCTGATCTACATAATGTTTATATATATATATATATATATATATATATATATATATATATATATATATATGTATTCGAGATTTCTCAAGTAGATAAAACGTATAAAATAATCTTTATTTCGTCTCAGAATGAATTTATGAAACGATTAATTGAAATTTCACAGCGTACTTTAATTAATATTTATCTGTAATCTGTACATCTGATCGAAGTGTGTGTTGGAAAAAAACTACTGTCTATTTTTTTTATACACGAAATAAATCAACAAATGTACGTACATGCATTTGTTTTTGAATTGTTTTTTCAAGTTTGTTGATTTTGTTTTTCGTTTCATGGATTGAAGTTTCTTCAAATCTCTCATACGTTACTATTAAGCAAATCATCTAATTATGATACTTTCTTATATTTTCGTTGTCGATTGGTTTCGGTATTTGTTCCACATTCAAGAAATTTAAGTGTTTAGATTTATTGCTCAAGACATCTGATAAGTATATATTTTTTTAAAAATTAATATTTAATATCATATTAAAGGAGTTTAATTGAATACGAGAAAGAATCATAATCAGATGTGTCGTTTTATACAGTCGTATAATAAATTTTATGAAATTTAAATCCGTTAAACGAAAAACAAAATCAGTAAGCTTGTTTAAAAAACAATCTAAAAACAAATGTCTGATGATTTATTTAATATCTTTGATTCTTTTCAATCTTTAATAGAAGCTAAAAATAATTACATTTGTTTTACCATCGTCGTACGTTGTTATTTTTCATTATCGTGGTATGTTTTATCTACTTTTCTTGTAGACATTCAATTCGACGTTATCTCTTTTTTCGTCCGTTCACAACAACAAAACAGAACAAACAGAGTAAATAATAAATAAATATTAAATAATAAAAAAAATATCGCCGCACACTACGATCGGCACGTCGGTTCGAACAGCCGATAATCGCGTTCGACGAACGGGCATCGCGCCGTGTCCTATAAACAAAATCGCACGAAAAAAACGATTCAATCGAATATGAAACCGTATTAAATTCCCATATTACATCAATAGAGAGTCGTTGTGCGTATTCGAACGTATGTACGCACGCACACATCGACGCGTATGCTTACAAGTTTTATTGATCTAATAATGGATGTCATTAAATTAACTTAATATGCAGTTAAATCAAATCAGTGCGCGCAAAATGGCGTAATGTAATAACGTTTTGAAGGACTCTGATGTTCGTAAGGGCTTTACACCCGACATGTACACACATATGTATATATATATATATATATATACATATGTGTGAGTGTATGATTTCAGTTGAGGACAGAGAGATTGAAAAGTGTCATTCAAAAGTATATCAGACAGAGAGAGAACGATATATATATATATATGTGTGTGTGTGTGTGTGTGTGTTTGATTGTAAATCGGAGGGCGTCAGATTCGACGGGTTCCTGGTTTGACGGCGCGTCGTTTTGCATACCAATAGCGAAAGGGTCTCCACTAACGCGTTATTGTAATTCGAACGCACTGAAATTTAATCTAATACACGATGTTTTACGTCGATTTAATTTTTTTCCTGCGAATCTCGATCCCTTGTGTGGAAATTAAAAAGTTGTTCGTTCCTCCGTGTTTATTTATAACGTAACTGAATGAATTTCGATAGGCAGTTAGTCTTTATGGAAATTGTTTTATACAAAAGTTATTTTTTTTTTGGTACTATTTGAAACAGTTATCATTTTCCCAGTAAGAGCTGTTGAAATCGTTGACATCTTTGCTAAAGAGAAACGTTAGAAAATACTTGTTATCAACAATAAGCTCGAGTTGGCTTTGTTAAAAATAAAAAAGAAACGAAAGCTTTTTCTAATAGCTTCTTCTTTTGTTTTTATAAATAAACAATATTCTATTTATACTTTTATACGTTTTATGACCTTTAGTAATTGTATTTATTGGTCTGTTAATAATCTTAATGACCTTTTACATTTCCTACGGATAAAGTTTATAAATAATTTGTTTTTTTCCCGGATTTAAATAATAGATCTAATCGTGAACGCGTCCAAAAAGCACATACATGTACATTTCTCTATTTTATTTTCGTAAACTCTACAATATTCGTCTTTTAAGACGAGAAGAAAAAACACACAGATCTTTTTCTTTCCGCTCTATCTTTCATTTAAAGACAATTTCTGTATATATATATATATATATATTGTATGTGTGTGTGTGTGTATGTATGTATTGTACCGAGCGTATACGTCGTACACGCGAATGTGCTTAGAGTGCAAGATAAATCAAGCGTCACTACATTATTAACCGAAGCAAACAACAAGAAAACACAAAACAACAGAGTAGAAAATCATCTAGTAGGCCGTTATACGTCGGAAATATCTCGAAAAGGCAAGAAGAAAACCGACGATGTGGAATAAACACGAGTTGAAAGTTGCGCTGTGCTTGATGACGTCACGCCGTCGGCTTTTCCACCGTTGTGTCTAAGATGTGGAAGAAAATGTTCTGGATCACAACACGTACACACACACATATATATACACGTGTGTATGTATGTATGTATGTATATATATATATATATGCACGTATGTGTGTGTGTGTATGGAGTGCTAGAGCTTTTATGCAGCGTCTTAAAAAGATGCCAGAACGATCGTCCGTCGTAAAAGCGAGACGCAGTCTGTCGTACGCGAACGAAAACGCGTCGCAGTCCTCGTTCACGTGCCACGGGTTTTGTTTTAAAAGCACAGCTTTCGTTCACGTTCGATTCACGACGATCGGTAGAAGAGGACAAACTGATCCATTAACTAACAATCTGTATCGCGTTATCCATGTTTCGTCTCGATCTTCGACGTTTTTCAATGACCGCGGCCGATCGAAGAACGCGTCCGATCGAACAGCGACAGAACGTTTCTTCAACGCATCGCGCGCGTATCGTCCTCTCTGTTCCCGCGTTCGTATCGGATTTTTTAAAAATATAATATAACCGCCGCCGACGTTTCGTGTCGAATTTTCTGACTGGAAAATTTCATGTAATGGCATTTAGTCTAATGTTTTGTTATTACGGCGTTTTCTGTGAAACGGGCTAGGTGGCCGCACGACTCTCTATTTGTGTGTGTGTGTGTAGTATGAGGTTTGAATTTGGTTGAGTGGTTGCGGAGGGATGAAAAGTCGACGCTTTCGTAGAGATTGTATCACGCTTGAATGGGAAATATTTTCATCGGCGAACGAATAAGACGGAGACGAAAAGACAACGGACTCGGATCGGAGAATGCGTGCGAGAGTGGCAGGCAGGCAGGTAGGCGGACGTGGTGGTGGAATAGTGGCATTGGATGGAAACGAATTCCACTTCGAACCGAACGGCGTCGTCGCGGTGATGTAAACGTGCACGGACGTGTTCAGTCGGGAGTCGAAATGTGTCTACGTCGACGAAAATTCGTCGGGATCGTTGTTTAGGGTTTTTGGCCAGCGACCAAACTGACACGAAGATGCGTACTGTAATTATGTATATTTTTCAGTCGAAAAACACTATACGTTATATATATATATATATATATATATATCGACGCGTTTATTTATATCTGGAAATACGTATTGTGGTTTTCAATTCACAATTCTCACCCCTTGGTTGAACACTGTCGACAAAACTAGTTGTAACCTCGTCACACCAGAACGAAATAAAAAAAAACCACCACGCTTGTCTGCAGCACTTAAGTTTCTATAGCACCCCATCACAAAGCATCCCCTCAAAAAGTTAAAAGTGTCTGGTGTTGTAAATATATACATACATGTATGATGCATGCACGCACACATGTTTATATATATATATATATATCTCCACACACATGTTCCATAGGGATAGAACGACGAGCACATTGCTGCGGTATGCAGATAAGTGCTGTTGATATGCTTCGACGTAGACCTTTTCGTCTCGTTCCCTTTCCTGTACTCGTTCTCTATCTCTTTCTATCATACGAAAGAAATGAATACTCCGACGAAAATCACTGACATTGTAATAGTAACAGAGTTAATTGTATCGATCATTGGCAACCGTCGAAATCTCCATCCATTATCCGAATCGAGTTGATTTTGTCAAAAAGTGATGTGCAGCAAGCGGTGTATGCTATTTCATCCCGGCCACGTTCGTTCTCTACAGTCATATTTCGTTCTCTTTTATATTCGTACGTTACACACACGCACACGTCATATATCTATCTGTAAATATTTAAGTAGTATCGAAGAAGAAATGTACAGAGAAATATGCACGCACGACTTTTCGTGTAACGTCAAGGGAAAAAAACGAGTGGCGTTTGTGTGAGCCGTGATTCGGTTCTCTTTTTTTTCAATATAAATATTTTGTTTTATTCATAGATCACTACGACCGACTGTCTTTTTATTTATAAATAAATAGAGAAACAGGCGTTGAAATCTAAAGAAACTGACTTTGAAAGACTTGCTTGGGAATTATGTGTGTCTTTGTATATATATATATATATATATATAATATATATAAACTCATAAATACTATTTTACAACACCACAATAATGTGAATGAGACATTTATAAAAGAGTAATGGGATTGTATCAAATCCAAAGAATTTCATAAATTGTCATATCGAGTATTTTCCTCTATGTCTAAAAAAAGTTTCTCATTTATAGTAGTGGAAAATGTATTTTAAATGTCAAAATTATTTTCAGTTTCAATTAATTAAAAAAAGAGAAAAATTATGTGAAGCAAGTCGAAAAATGTCTTTCATTCTGGTCATGAGTCTCTTCCTGTGTGTATGTGTATGTTCAAAAATTTGAAAAAAATCTATTCAGTAATGAATTATACAGATTTCACTTAGAAATTGTAAGGTGAGACTTCAGAAAATTAAAAAAAAAATTGCAATAATCTATATTCATTTATTTGTTGTTTTGGAACTGTGGCTAATTCACTTTACACAAATGAATTTTAACCCCAACATCACAATAATTTAAAGTGTTCAATAATCACTTATTGTTCACTTATTATTTATAATTATTGCATTTCGATGGCTACGCCATCATCGTCAGAGCCTTTCTGTTAAAATCTAGACTATTTTTTTTTTATATATACCTATACTAATTTGTGTTTTGTGTCCTTATTCAATCCATCTACAACTGGGGGTTGAATCGTTTTTTTCTTTTCATTTCCTCATCTGGTCTGCAAGCATGAAATATTTTCGGTTATTTATTGTTTTTTTGCAACATGTTGTTTTTCATAGATTTGATAGACCTTTTTTGATGACCCGAATTGACTTATTTATTACTTGTGACGGTATTCGAAATTTTTTAGTAATTTGTGAGGTCCGTTCTAGATGAATTGAATATCTGCATGCGTTAGTTTTGTGATTTAATTAATCCAAAACAACCAATAAATCATAAATACTAAATAAATATCTATAGATGAAATGTACAGGTGAATAAAAATAAGATGGTGTCAATTTAGAAAATATTCCCATGAAATCGAATATGGTTCTATGTTTAAAGAGGAATGTTTTAAATTTGACATCCTACCTGATCTCAATTATGGCAGTAGAATCATTCAACAGTTTTAGACAATATGAAAACAAAAAAACATATGTATTTTAGTAATAACAAGTAGAAGGAGAATCAAGTGAACCAAGAATAAAACAAACGTCAAGATTGTTATAGCAAAAGTAAGGAGTTTAAAAACCAAATGGACTGGTCATATAGCAGGAAGAGAACAGTACTGATGGACAAGAGAAATTATTATTAAGGCCCAGAAAGAGACCCTAGATAGATGATTTAGACAGTTGATATGTGCTTGTCTATAGACAATTCAATTGTTTTTTGGCTAATGGACGTTTTCAAAATTGGACTAACGACAGACTGCTGTAAAATGATAAACTAAAATATCGACTTAATCCGCCAGGGAAAAATAAAAAACAATATGAGAATGATGTAAGGATTTTTAAAAATGAAACAAAGAAAAAACAATGCAGTGTCGTTTTTTAAACAAATGAAAGAAAATCCAGCATAGAAAGAAATAGAAACAGACTGATTGAGAAATTAATAGATTGAAATTTGATTTATAAATATAATATGTAAGAGTGCGATATATGGATGAATAAAAGGAGATAGCCTGAAAGCCACTCTCGTACGTACGTACATACGTGTTGGGCTCGGTTTCAAGAAGTGCCGGTTCGAGTATCATCCACGTCACTTACTACAGACGCGTCCTTGAGGTGTACGTAACACCTCCCTCCCTAGCACGTTACGTCCGACCAGCGGTACTTAAACGACCCACTCGAAATCGTTGTTAGATCATATCTACAATGGGAGTGATAACAGTAAACAGAACATTCTTTACAATACACATGCACGATTATGAGTGGGAGGAACTTGTACATATATATATATATATATATATATATATATATAAATATACACGAACTTAGTTACCTATGATCTATTCTAATAATTTGGTTTTTATTTTACAATTATTGATCAAGTGTGTGAAATATTATTAGTGAGCTTTTTATTTTTGTTTGATTTTCTTTCTCAAAAAAAAAAACAAAAAATATTTGAAATTAAAAACGTCTAAATAGGCTATGGTACAAACAAACAAAAAAGAGAACATTTTGTTTTTAGGGGTTGCTTTATTATAAAGACATATTTAGTCATAGTACTCAGTTGTATTTTAAAATCCAAACTATTTTTGATTAAAAAAGATGATTAATATATATATGACTTTTCATATCATACTGAAATAAGTGTAGTGCGAGAGAAGATAGAGAACAATAAAATATAAATATGCCGTTAAGTTTTTATTTCATCTCGTTTGAAGCTATCTTTGATAAATTTCAATAATAGTTTTTTTTTTAAACGAAGAAGTGCCAACAAGATAAAACAGCTAAAATATTTCAATGTTCTTTGCTCAACGCGGTATTATTATTAATGTGTTATTGTAAATTGCAACGAAGAAATAGATAAAAAAACGAATCGTAGCCCCAACGCAACACCCTTTCATTACGAATGTCTACGATTTTCTCCATCAACGTTGCACATTTTCTTTTTGATACACACGTATGTTGTTTCCAGCAGGGGACTGACTATCTATTTTTTTTTTTTTTTTGATAATGAAATGGCCGTGTAAAATATAAACGTGTTTTTATAAAATTGCACAATTTAAAAGTTCCTTGTACGTAAACATCGCGGTATGAATAAGTAAAAGAAAAAAAAATAACGTAACTCGGGAACGGGTGGCGGCCGCATCCAGCAGTAACATTCGTGAACGACGAAACGAAAAAAGGAAACAGTCGCAGTTTTCTTGTCGTGTCGAGTTGTTGTTTTTTTTTCTTCCTTTTCCTCCACCGCCGCCATCATTCCCAATGGACGAAACGTCGCGACATTCACTTGTCAAGTGACGTCGACAAGCTCATTTGTTTCACTGAAAATATCGTTTATTTATTCATCTCTTCGTTCGGACGATAATTCAAAAACGTGCCGGTTTTAAATTATCGTCCTGTGTTCGTTTCTTTCTTTTTTTTTTAAAAAAAAATACAACAGAAAAAACAAGAAAAAAACGATACATTTTCCACTATTCTGTTTTAAAATTCGTTTTGTTTCTAATGGAGAACGATCGGATAATTTAACATAATTTTATTTCAAAATTGTTTGTTTCCATGTTAACAATTTCACCAGACAGTCAGTATCGTTAGCTCTGATACAGAAAAAGTGATACTGAGTCTGTAATAGTTTTTATTAATCGTACTAAAAAAAAATTACAATGATTATTTGTGAAGTCTCTTCTAAGTTGACATACAGCTTCCTCATTGTTCGAACCAAGATTTTGCAATCCATATTACCTAGTTTTATTCAAGATTTAGGCTCTTCTTTACTGTATGGAATAGATGCTTTACAATTTCAATTTCCATCTTCGATCAGGTTCATTTTTTTGGTATTTTTATAACACTCGAGTTCAAATACTTGAACCTTCCTTATACAGGAATCATTTTCATTTCGAATATTTTTTGTTTTCTTATTTTCTATCCACAAAAATTGTTCAATTAAAGTATGGATTTAATCTCAAGGATGTATGGGTATATATATATATATATATATATATATATATATATAATGCAATTGTGCGTGTAGAGGACATTTTTAATTATAAATAAGAATTGAATGCGACACTGAAATAAATTTCAATACCGGAAAAAATAATGCAATTAAAAGAAATCACGCCGAACAAACACTTCAAGTTCGAGACATTCACTCGAACCGCACTTGAAACAAGTACATCCTGTCAGAAACAAATACGGATCGGAGGGCGAACGCGTACCCCAGAAAACATACGAACAACGACACTTCTGTATCGCACATACACAGATTATATATATATATATATATATATATATATATATATATATATATATATATACACATACACATACTTATGAATACATGTGTATGTGATGTACGTATAAGAATCAAGGCGGCCGTGACCAGGAAATAAACAATTGTCGAACAACGAGAGACAAAAGAATACACGAAGACGATCCGTTGTCGTTGCGGTCGTCGTCGTCGTCGTTATATAAGTGCAACAGACGGATGAGACTTTTTTATTATTATTTTTTATTATTATTACGTATTATTATATACTATTATTATTATTATTTACACAGGCACGTATTATATACGTATAGATGGAGAATTGGTTCGAGTAGGCGCTGACGATGACGTCACGGCACCCTTCGATCCGCGTGAATTGAAATTAATTAACACAAGAATGCCGGTGTAATTTAGCGAGAGGGATTGATGTTGTTGTTGTTGTGCTGTTGAAGATTGAGTGTGTGGTAGAGGTATTTTGGAGCACTGGTTTTCATTAGAGTCGAGTATCTACGATCTACGCACGATATGATACACACATACGCACTTATATATATATATATATATATATATATATATATATATACAAGTACTTTTTATCACTATTATATACTCTAAGCCAATTGGTTCGAGTATGTCTGTATAGGTTTTCATTTCACTGTTATAAGTTATTTTCACTTTTGGAAAAATCATATTTTTGAATAAAACAAAAATCTTAAAATTATTTCGGATTTGGCTAAAAATATGTTTAAAAATCAAATTCAGTTTATTTTTATTAACACGATTTCAATACATATATACATGTGATAGATATGTCTATTTATATCGAAAAATTCAAATGAGAGATATAAAAAACCGAAACTAACGATCGAGCGTGCGTGGTCGCGTCGTTATACGAATAAAACGAAATACAAAAAAAAGAACGTCCGACCGTCTACGATCGTTTTCGTTCACCAAACCGAAAATATGAAAAAAAATTCGACGTAATTAAATCTCATTATACTCGTTCGAAATTACATTCGTTCGTCGTCAGGAAATTAAAAAATTATCTTTTGAATGCGCTGAAGACAAAACGAACGCCGCAGACAGACAGACCGACCGACACGGAAACGCGGCGAATGCAGGGAGAACACGCGTCTGTGCGCTGTTCTTCGTACACCTCTGCGTGTTCTGAAGAAAAAGAGTCGGTGGTGGCGGTGGAGGTGCAGACGTGAGGAGGTGAAAAGAGGGACGAGAAACTACATTTGCCTAGCATAATTACGACGAAATTAAAAGTAACTCATTTTGGAGATAAAAAAGAGGAATACTACCGAATATATATATATATATATATATATATATATATATATATATATATATATATAATGTGTGTATGTATGAATCTTCAGAGTAGTTGGTTTTACAACGTCCATCCCTTTCGTTTCATTTTCGATTCGAATGTTGCTGGTGCAAAACCACCCACAGTCCTCCGCCGACTCCTCGACCCGACTGTGTCTTATCGTTCAGCCCGCGTTGTCGCGCGCCTCTTTCTACCCGAACAACAACTAGAGACGTTCGCAACGGCAAAAACGCAAAATTACTTCTTGCGTTTCCTTTCGCGAAACGGCTAAGTAAGGGAAAAAAATAAATTACATTTCTGTTAACAATGGACGAAAACAAAAGAGTCGTGCGCGCCACCGTCGCGGAAACAGACGAACGAACGAACGAACGCGACGTGTCGTGACGTCGCGGCGTCGCCGCGGCCTGCCGCGATCTCTTAATTAAAATAACCAATTTAAATAACGTACAAACACACACACACACACATAGACGTGTGCTGCGTTACCTTCGTTCCTATTTACCCCTCGGACGTTAAATTAAAATTCGAGACGGAGTGAAAAACGCCCGATAAGAATTTATATTCATTTCTAGTTTTTTTTTATTTTTTTTTCACTCGACTCCTTATACTAATAATAAAGTGCAATTTTTTAACATGACAACAGGGATTTGCATATATATATATGTATATATATATATATATATATATATATATATATGTATGTATATATATGTTAAAATAAAATGTCCGTTATGTACAAACGTATATACAGATGGTTGAATTGATGGATGTTACATGTGTATGTGTAATTGTTCGATGCGCATTGACAAGTTCGAATCTCTATTCGGAACTGAACGAATTAAAGGGGGGACGCGACGTCGTCGTCGCCGCCGCCGTTAAAATCAGCATAATGTCATTAAAAACATTCATGAAATCTATTCTATCGCAGAATGTCATCGGACGCAACGCGCCAACATTGCCCGTCGTTTGCCCCGCGTCGCGCCGCCGCGCTCCACCGCCGCCGCCGACCGACGTGGCTCTCCTACGTATAACATGTACACGAAGCGACGATGCACCGTGGCTTTTTGTCAACGGGTCCATTGTTCGACTCGTTGTGATGGAAAACGATGTTAAACTGTTACCGCCACCGACTACGTCGAGCGGAATACATTATGTGTTACCCGTTGATAGATACTGATTCTCTAGTGCGACGAACGAATCATACAGCACGTTCGGAAAGTGCGTGTCCGCGTGACTTTTTTTTTTGAAAAAGAGAAATGACCAGAAAAGCTCAGTTCAGAATTTTTGTTACAAATTGAACTATGATTACAGGTTTTAGATTTAATATGCTGTATTTTTTTTTTGTTAAAAAAATAATAAGTAAGTCAGTTGTATGAGTTAGTAATTCGATTAGTAAAAAAAATCATAATTGCAATCGATTGATTATTAAAGCAAATATTCGATTAGTCTCTACTGTATATTTTTTATAAAAGTACTGAAAAGTTAAACTTTTTTTTAAATAAAAAAACAATTGAAGTAAAAACGGAAACAAAACTTAGATGAACTTTTTCCAAGCACATCTGATCACGGATATAAAAGTATTTGTAAAACGCTACTTAGATCAATGTAATTACACATATATTCGTTTTTAATATTCAATAATAAAATTTGCTACTATAATTCTGAATTTTCAATTAAGTTACTCTTACTTTATAATTCAACCATCGAGAGATTTTTTCTGTTTATTATAAAGTAACATAAAATTTGTTTCCATTCCATAGTGATCTTTACTCATCTATTATCTTCATATATATATAGTAAGTTAATAAAAGTTCATAAACGTGCTCGAAATCAGAATCATCCTGTACACATCTCGATATAATAGAACGATGTATCTTAAGGGGTTGCCGTCGCCTTTGTCACTGAACATTGTGTAATATTCCACGCCACTGAGCATAATATTATTAACTTGGGGATGATGTTGATGATGACACCCCTCTGAGTACTCCATACAATAGGGCCACATTATCCATGAATACATACATATATATACAAGTCAATATACATACATGTGTATATATATATATATATATATATATATATATATATATATATATATGTATTGCAAATGTGCTATATATGGTTGTATTCTCTTTACTGTCAGTACTAGTGTTATGTATGTACGTTTTATATATACATAAACATTTTGTATCTCTTTGTTGTTTTATTTAAGAGAAAAAAATCGTTTTTTCCTTTCGAAGCTGTGGAATTTTTTGATTAAACACGTGACGTGTAAAAATTCATTGAATTTTATATATATATATATATATATATATATATATATATATATAATATGGATCAGACGTGTATACATACATATATAGATCGAGCCGGCTATGAATTCGCTTGTTTATTTCGAAACGATTTTTTTACACGGCCCACTCGATCGGTTCCGATGACAGATTCAGAGCTTACTATGTCGGAAATTGATTAAATTTAGTTTCACACGTACGTACACACACGCGAAAGCGCGCGTGTGCGTGCGCGAGATATAAATTGAGATTTTTTGTTTAATACAATCTAATTTTCCCGTATAAATAGTTTACACGTTCGCATAACACACGGTTTCTGTTTGTTTGTTTCAGATGCCATGGGTAAGTGGATCGAGAGTTGTGCACATTATTGGCGGCCCGTTTCGCAGTATTGACCCGGTGAAGGTAGGAATCAATGTTGACGAATTCGTGTTTTAGCTCGGACGATGGAAATGTACGATACGTATATCGGGCCGATAAAACATGTACCGTATGTTTCCGTACCGAGTTTTTTTTTTTTAAAAAAAAAACGAGAAAAAAGACTAAGTAATTTGTTTACAATAGAGAGAGGTTTTGAATTTTAATCAAATATAAAAATAGCACGGATGACGAATAATACACGCGAGGATAATTTTATAAAAGCTGTATTGTGGTTCTATTTTCATAACTTTTCTTTTTTCTAAAAAAAGGAAATTCAATCGAACCAAAAGGCTAAGTGAAAAATATTTACTTGATATAAAATTTTATGAATATAATTTATATTTAAAATCTATATGGTGAATAATAAAAAAATAATATTAATAATCAATTTTTAAAAAAGTACTTGTACTATTGTGAATTATTTAAAGTACTAACTGACATTTTTGAAAAATATTCAAGGATTAAAATAAACTAGTCGTTAACATAAAATCACAGGTGTAAAATAATATTGTGTGGACATTGTTTTTTAAAAACTATTCTTTTTTGAACAAAAAGAGAATTCATTAAACTGAATCATTAATAAGTAAATTCGTGACTTTAGTAGAATGCCATATATTTTTCATAAACGAATACGAAGGAAAAAAATAATAATGAACTGACGTTTCGTCGTTGTGAATTTTTTTTTTTTCGAAAAAAAAATACAACCTGTTCTCAACGACGACAATATTTCACACGTGCTCGTACTTCAACATATATGTACATTCGCGTTATTTTCCACGCCGTTCAATTGAAAGTATCTGTTGTTTGTAATTTTGCATTGATCGAGCTGTGCAGTTTTTGTTTAAATAAAATAATAACGAACAGAAATTATGCACGAGATTAAACAAAACGACGTGCAACCGTTTTTCATGGCCGAATTGACGAATCGGACGATAAATTTAAAATCGAGAAAAACAGTCTAGTCGGCCGTGCTATAAACAAAACGAATTTGTTTATAATAAACGTCGATCGTCTGTTTGTTATTCGCGCGAATGTTTTGTTTCAAAGTCAGCTTGATTTTTGTTTATGCCGCTTTCGAGAAAAGCACAGTCGCTCGTGACTCGATTAGAAATTATCGTTGATTAATAGAGACGAAGGGACTGATACAAGAGTGATTATTAATTATCATTACTATTACTATTTTTATTATATACGTACGATATTTTTTCTCCATATGTATATAGATATGTAAAATAACATGGAATCAAATTATCGAGTCGACACGTCGATTACGTCTAATTAGTTAATTTTATTTATTTATTTATTTTTTAAGTCGTTCGTCTAATTAAACTTAATTAGATATAGGTTTAATATCCCTTAATTAGTCCGTTTCAATTTAATTTCGTTCTGTTCATATTTTTTCCTCTCATTCCAGTCGACCATAATCACTATCAGTTAAATCACTTATTAGTTTTTATTATTTATCGACTTAATTAAACGTCGGGTTCGTTCAATCTATCTAATTTATTCAATTGCTTATTTAGAAATGTGTTACAGTATTTGATACGGTTTTTCGTAATTGGCTTTTTATGTAATTTTAATTAGCGTTCGTTTCTTTTTAATGTCTCTGTTCATTCGCAGGCGATTATATTTTTATTTAATATTATTATTGTTTTTTTTTGTTAAATATAACCATCGCTCGGACTTGATTTTATTTTCGTAGAAACGTACGTGTTTCTAATTATTTTTTTTTGTTATTTAAAGATTTGTATCCTATCGGTCGATCAATCGACGATAAAATATTGTTATTATTAAGGAAAATTTGTACGTAGGCTACCAGATTGAAATTTGTGTTATTGTTTATTGTTAAGTTTATATTTTTTAGTGTTTGTAATGTTTTTCGTTTAGATAATATCGATATTTGTGTTTTATTTATTTCTTGTAATTGTTTTCCTTTTTATGTTAGAACATTTAAAATTCGATCGAAATTCTTTTATTGAATTTTGTACGTACTTAATTTTAAGTTAATTTTAGTTTCAATTTATTTAATTATTTTTTATGGTAGGAATTAATTACGATTATTTGAATTAATTTTTAATTTGTTCCAAAAAAATCTTATGTAGTCTGATTTGTATTGTCTTTTTATTCAAATAAAAATAAATGTTGAATGAGGAAAAACTAAGGCTTTTTATAATATTTTCTACATAAAAAAAAGAATATTAAAAAATATATTTTTTTACAAATTATCTCAAAAGTGAACAGCTTTATGAGCTAATTGCTCCAGACTAGAGGAACTGAATTCTTTTTAAACTACTTTGACTTCTTGTGTCACTGTGAAATCATTACTATTGGGAACATTTTGTGTTTTTAGTGTTACGAAAATTTTGTAAATATTCCAATTATTTATAAATGAGGCGTGCAATGATTTGATATAATTAGGATATCGGGATTATGTTTTACCATGATTTCATTTTTCAAGTATATCTTGTATGAAAACAAATCTAAAGTGTAGCTGATGAAGGGATGTTATTTTAGCTGGTTTAACATGATTCCATTCTTATAAAGTATCATCATTTCATTAGTTTATTTGCGGATACAGTTTTGTATCAATACCATTTTTAAATAGACGAGTTTGTTTTTGTTAGGCATTTTTTGAAGAAAAAAATCTTTTCATGAAATTCAAAGTATTTTCCTATTTAAAATCATAATTTCCATTAAATTTTAAAAATTATAATGTGAAAATCTAGAACATTCTATCTCATTGCAGGTATCTTTCAAAATTAAAATATTTTTCTCAGCTTCTTTCCATTTACTTGCTGAACATCCTATTTTCTAATTTAAATCCATTTAACAGCTGTTGAGATAATTTCCATCGAATTAAAAAAAAATGTTAAGAAGATATAAAAGATTCAATTTCATTGCTCATGATTCTTCAAAGTGTTCGTTATAAATTACAATATTTTTTTCTGGATTTTTACCATTTTCTTGCTAAACATCGATGCCTCTTTTCCATACAATTACATAGGTCTCATCTTTCTAATAGAGTTCATTGTCGAATTTAATTTTGTATTAATAGTTAAATAAATTAATACGATTTTTGAATAAATAAACGAGCTTATCTTGATTGAACAATGTTATTTTTTTTAAAAAAATATCTTGTTGAATTTCAAGCTATTTTCTTATTTAAATCCATCGAAATGCTGTTGAGATAATTTTCATTAAATTTTAAAAATGGTAATATGAAGATTCTCTCTTATTGCTAGTATTCTTCAAAGTGTTCGTTACAAATTAAGGGTTGAGGAAATTACGATATCAAATATTCAGAACAGGAACACGTGAAAACGGGAATAATTCTTTCTTTTATATATATATATATATTTGTGTGTGTGTGTCTATATATGTAAATATAAATATATGTATGAAAGGTGGGTTAGCCAGTGGTACCGTCTACTACGCGTTCGTTCGTACGTGTACCATTTTCGTCCGTCGACTGAATTTCATCTCGACACGTGTACGAAATCTCCAAAGATCCCGTCGTCGTCGTCGTCGTCGGATGGAAAATGGCAAAAAGAAAAGTGCGACGTTGTATTCGACGCACGTCACTTCCATAAAGTGACCGCCTGAAGGCCAACGTGTGTGTGTGTGTGTGTGTGTGTCGATAGACCAGTCCGATCCCCGACTGACCGACCGACTGACCGATCGGACGTACGGACTTAGTAACGGCCGTCGATCGACTCCTCGTGCACAAAATCGAAATTTAATAAACATGCAGGCGGCGGTGCTGTGAGAGCAACCTCTAAATTCACTTCCGGAACGCTTGACCGAATCCCCAGAGGACGTCTTGTAGCGGTTTCCAATTTTTCCACTTTTGCCGACTCATATATACATACGCATGTACGGTTACCACCACCTATACATGCATTATATATATATATATATATATATATATATATATATATATATATATATATATTGTACAGTTCTATTAATAAAATAAAATTGGTGATACGGAGGAGCTTTTAACACAAATTGTATCTGTTTATCGGTACACAAAACAGAAATTACGAATCGTGTTTAAGAAAATTAAGAAGGGTGTATGTTCTCAAAGTAGAATTACATGTTTCGGAAATTTTGTTTCGACAATGAATAAAATATATAAAAAAACGTGTAATAATATATGAAAGGCAATACGGAATGAATATCTTGTCGAAAAGTTCATTTGTACGAATCGAAATTGTTTTCGTGACAAATAAATAATTGAAAGCTCTTTCGTGTAATTTATTTTTACGATTGTTTCATACCAAAGCTTATTAACTGACTGTTTTTGTTTCGTTTTTTTTTAATTGGTTTAGAATTTCAAACAAATCAAATTTACATAAATGAGTTTTTCAACTCGACACTAAGTTTTTGTAAAAAAGTTTTCAATAATTTTCACATCAATAAACTATCATTCCAATACAAACTGTTCGATAATTATTTTATTGTCAATTTTATTTATTTATAAGCTGATGTGTATTTCAATGCTAGTACTGTCATCGTCAAAGAGCTGCGTTATAAAATCTGATAAACATTTACAGACTTCATAACACACCGCTCCGATGATGATCGTATTGTCGTCGAAATGTGCATCAGCTTATAAATAAGTAAAGTTAAGAATAAATAATCATTGACAATAATTAATGGTACTAGGGTGATATTTCTTTTGTGTAAAAATGAACTTGCTACAATAATAATATGTTTCCCCAATTCTATGTGTTAGAGTGAAACCGTGTTATACGAGTTTTATCTGTATTTTTTATATATTATATATTTACATGTTTACGTACAAGAAGAGAAGACAATAGATGAATAAGGATTAATATGAAATGAAGACTAAGAAATAAACATAGATAAAAAAAGACATATTATCAAAAGTGTAGAGATGAAATTATGAAGCAAAGTTGTGACAAGAGTTGTAAGAGATTAACAGTGGACAGGAGAAAATGAAAGTGTTTTGAGATGATGCTTAAGAAGAGCCAGTAGGATTCCATGATACTTTTGCTCAGCAAAAGTTCAATATAAGCTTTGATGATGTACATATATATATATATATATATATATATATATATATATATATATATACATATACACCATTTATTATCCTTTATTAGTTTCCTACTCGGTAGAGATATCTTTGAAGTTATTCCATTTTAAAAATCCCAACGTTTTTCTTTTCCATACATGTGCGACGCGTTCTGTGGTGTTTGTCGGAAAAGCACACAAGATAAGCTCCGACACCTTACATATCACCTCACCGCCAATCTTCTATAAAATCCACAGAGATACGACGAGTGGAGTACGAGGTCTCGTGCTGTTTCTTCGTCGTCGTCGTCGCCACGTTTTCTGTTCGGCCGTTCACGTACGCCCATTATTTATTTATATTTATTATCGGCGCGCAGCACATACACACATATTTCGTTCGCGGAACACGACATGTATAGAAAAAGACAGGCGCGGTGGCGTGGATGGATCGGGGTGGTCGGTCGGTTGATCGGTCTTAGGGCGGATACCGGCGCTCGACGTCGTCGGCGTCGGTTATACCGAGAGATACGTAAGTGTACGTACGTATACACGTACGAGTGCGGGAGTTCGACGACGACGACTTGCTCTGATGGAACGGGACACTGTTTCGATTCCTGTCACGTATCATCTTCTATACCGTCGCTATACCCGTTCACATCACACGTTACATCACGTAATCTATTTGCTAAGGTGGTGTAAAAGACTGTACACACACAAATGCAAGCATTATATATATATATATATGTTATACACGAGTATTATCATATGCGTAACATAAATGTAAAAGAGTGTAGAATTCATTATATTCTCCCTATCATCTGCATGTATATGTATATATACTTACACACACATACATATGTACATTTTTTTTAAAAAATATATATATATTTTAGCAGAAAAACGTACACGTTATATAATTCAAAAGGATGATACTTTATAGTCGGATATAGAAATACTGTTTTATAGTTTTTTTTTTACTATGATATTATCAACAAATTTCTAATTGAAATAGGAACTTATAAAAAAAGTTCTGTCTCAGTAGAATTAATTTATAAAGTAAACAACTAATCTGAAAAAATCTATAGAACTAATCTCTAAAAAGAGTCCTAATAAAAGTAATATTCTATAACTACAAGAAATAATACAATAGGTGACCCATTTATGAAAAAAATAATATAGAGTGTCAAGTGATGAGATGAAGATATGAAAAATAATGTCCTTAATATTTATATTTATCGTTTAAAATGATTTTTCAATATGTGAAAATTTAAATATTAAAATATAATCCATATATAAATATAATTTAGTTTATATTGTATCAAGATCTCATAAAAAGCTTTATGCAACGAAAAGCTTAGTTTCATTTGTTTATAGTTGACATTCGATCATTAGCGTATCAAGTGAGCTGTTGTTTTAAATATAACAAAACCAATAACTATATTATTGTTTGTTTACGTTTCATTTGTTATAAATATTGTTTTAATTCTCCCTTAAATGACAATAAACAATCGAGAGATATTTTTGTATGCATATAATAACGTATGTTATAAGTCTGACTAGATGTAATTTCACATTGGTCAGGATTAGATCGATCGCGAATTATTTGCATTTCAGTGACACGTTTGTAAAAGAATACGTCGCGTTCGTATTGTAATATGGGACATCAAAAGTTATTGCCGGCGTACTACTACTGCTACTCTACTACTACTGTGCTGTATGCCGTTTCTACGCGCGTACAGATTTTTCCCGCAGCGTCAATAACAACAGTTAACAACGGCTGCTGCGGAATCACGATCCTCATCCCCCGTACGCACTTTGTGTATAAAATTTGATTTATGATATCGAGAGATCGGCCATCAAAAACACAATCAGCTGATCGATGATGACGTCGACGACGACGTCGTCATCGTACGTTCGCCAGTGGCGGTTCATGTTCACATTTGTCACACACACATACGTATTAACATACATATATATATATATATATATATATATATGTATATGTATGTATATGTATGTTAAATGTAAAATAGTAATCGCCATCCCCGAACGTCGTTCCTGTGTCGGCGGCAGTGCCGCGTACAGCGCTCGACGCTCCTCCTTCTTTTCACAGTTTTTTTCCCGTCGGTACGTCCCTGTTTCCCGTATATGAACGACAGGCACCGCGGGTAGGTCAGGGTTAAAATATACGATGACAATTATTAGACCATCAAAAGTGTGATGGCTTGCGTCAATTGTGGACGCGAGGATTTCTCGTTGTCTTTATTACGTACCGTTTTTATCGTACCACTTTATGTACTCATACAAACATACACTAGTATATATATATATATATATATATATATATATATATATATATATATATATATATAAAATCAAATATGCTTTGTGAAATATTTAGTTATTTTTGTTATTAAAAAAGCTCACTGCTGTTGTTTTTGTATCGTTATTGTTTTTTTTCCCTAAACTGTTTATCTTTTTTTAATCGTAATTCATTTAATAGTAACAATTGAAAATGAAATTGTTTATTAAAATTGTTGATATTTCTTTAATTCTTTGTGGTCATATTTTCTATATGAAAATGAAAAAAATATTTTTCGATAGAGGTGACAAAATTATATTTTTATAGATTTGTGAAAATTGTAGCTTTATTTCAAACGAGAAACAATGGAATATAAACCACAATGAGATTAAAATTGTTTTAAGCTTACTCTTTTTTTGTTTTTAATCGTTATTCATTTTATTACTAACAATTGAAGTCGTGTGTATAAACAAAATTGTTTATAAATAAATCAGAGTTTTCCATGGATCGACTTTTGAATGAAATTAAAAATTATTTTTCTATCGTGAAGCCTTTTTGTTGATTATCTTGTCTATTCAGTTAATTTTATAACATTGTGTTTTCATGACATTAATTTTTCTTCTATCTGCAGTCCTATTTATCCAAGTGTCGTACACATACAACACTACGTTCCAGACATACATCTTAACCATTTTTTTCTGTTTTTTCCGATTGATATTGTTTGACATGAAAACCCTTTTTTCTATTAAAAACATTTCTTGCTTGATTGATATAGACGATACTTTTTTAATTGCTCCTTCCATCTACGATATACATATATTTAAAGAATCAAAATGAAAATGGCGTATAAATTTGATGTATTTATTTCTTATGAAATTCAACCTTGATTATTTAAATTCACTAATTCTATTATTGTTAGATATTATAAAAATATACAATAAAAACCATTGTTTAAAGTCTTCTCTGATGTGCATTTCGTATTTTTTTAAAAAAAATCGCACATTTGATGATCGAAAAAGAAGAATGAAATTAATATTAAATAAGTTGTCAGTATCGAAATACTGAATATGTATGAAGACATTAAAAAAAAATACCCGCAGGATTCATAAAGAAAGACACGCACGAAACGAAACGAATCCATTCCAATCGACTAGTAGATTGAAATTGTCGATTGAACGTAATTTTTTAATAAAAAAAAAATCTTCGACAAATAACTAATTGCTCGATTAACACACACATACACGCCATACGGATGAATAGTACAGAAAAAAAATAACCTAAAAACACGAAACGTCGTCGAAAAATTCGAACGAGAAATGATCAATACGCCGAGCGACCTACCCACCAATCAACACACCAATAAAAACCATAATTTAGCCAACGACTGTAATTCGTTAATAAGCATCTATAATCAATTAATTCGACACACGGCTACGCCGCAGCGACGGCGCTGTTTAATAATGCTGAAAGTGTTGTGTGAATAGAGACGTACGTACGTAAAACACACACACACACACACACAGATATGCTCGTACTTTTTTTTTAAGAGAAAAAACGCACGTACACACGAAGAAAATGAAGTCTTATCTACGACCATAAAATTCGTTTACTTTTAATGGAAGATGTAATTGACGTCGCAATAAAAAAATCTTCCGTTCCGTTTTGTGCACACGACGACGTATAAATGTTTTGTGCAGAGTGTACGGGTTCGATTCTCGAACGGGATCGGTCGAGTGTGACGGACGTAACGACGAAATGAACACAATGTATCGAATCACTGTCGTTGATTACACGAGATTAATTGTACAATTAAAAATCTAGAAGACGGTGATTACATTGTATCGAAGAGAGATTGTTTCTTACGTGTGTTTTTCAATTGTTTTATAAACAAAACAAAAAATGGATAAACTGATCAGTTGTGATTTTTTTACACTTAACTTTTTTTAGTCAAATTTATTAAGACTTAAGTTTGACACGATTCTACAATATTACATTAATAAAAAAAAAATGCGAAGACACATTGAGTTTATAGTCGAACACACGTACAAACACACTTATATTGAATGTGGATGTAATTATTGTTTCAAACGAAACGAAAGTGTAAAGAAAAAACAAGAAGACGACTATGGAAAAAAAGGAAAAGAACGATCGAGTGTGTGTGTGTGTTTGTGTTATATTTTCGCATGTAACGCTGATCATACAAAGTCGTTGTGTACGGTCGTTTATAATGAAACGTAGACAGTGAGACGGCTTTGAAAATTAACAGAAGGCCATGAGTATGGCAAAAAGGCGGTAAATTCAACAATAGCTCCCGTAAAACACATTCGCATACGGCAGTAGTACCAACCGTACACACACACACACACACAAATACGTGCATCGGGTATTACGAGACATTAAAATAATAAAGCATGCCAAGGCGGTTACTAATATTTAACTCGCATAAAGCGCACATAATGACTGCTTCTTTTTACAGCCAACTACATTAAAATATACAGCACACATACATACACACACACACACACATATATATATATATATATAAATAAAATTATGAATGTATATTTAAGTCCAATCTGTACGATGGACATTGATTAAGAAGCGGCGTAAAGAAAATCTAGAGATTGAAAAAAAAATCTTTGCAAATAGTGTAAAATTGTTTTATGTAGGCAGCTGTGATTGTTTAAAACAACATACATACATATTGTTTTCAATAATAAAATTTGTTTATTGGTATCTTCGATCGGTGTAGTATGAGCTTTCATAGATGTTCTTTAGTTTGAAGATCAAAAGTGCAAACAATAAATTATCATCAATGTTCTTATAGTATTTCATGCATAATATGTAAAAAAGTAAACACAGAAGAATATTTACATGCATGAAGAGTATTTTATCATCATCATCATCAGTCTTTTTTTATCCATTGTTGAATAAAGGTCTTTGCCAAAATTTTCCTTTTGTTTTAATTCAGGGTCTTTTTATGGACCTTCTTAAATAACTAGGTTCCAATTCAATAATTTCTCTTATCTTTCCATTGCCTTCTTTTCACGTGAAGAATTTTTATACACAACATTTTTTTGTTCATCGAAATGGAAAAATGAAGCTTGCAACAAACGACTAAACAAATGTCGTACTTTGAATATTAAGGAAAACAAAATAGAATTTTATTCCTAAAGAAAATTTAATTATTCAGATATGTTTAGCAAAAGCTGGAAAACTAGCATATTTATCATAATGTTAGAAAGAAAAATGGGAATGCAGTTAATAAGAAAGGAATTAGAAATAATTAAAATATATCTTGAATGACAACTGAAGATAAACTGTTATCTCCTTCGCGTTTTATCTTAGTTTATCGTTTTAGTTTTGGAATTCTGTTGCACGTGTGCACGTGTTTTCCGTACTTGATCAATCGTTGGACATTATCTCGTAGCATCGAATCTGCATCGGATGCACTGACCTGTAAGTCAGCAAGTCGCAGTGATCGGAGGGACCGAGCGGGGAAAAAATAGCAAGTGCGGAAATAAATAAATTCGTTTGCGTCGTGCGCAAGCAAAAAGAGAAATAGCCGGGCGTCATAACGGCAACAAGAAAAGATACACCGAACAAACACATAATTTATTGTAGCATATCTAGATAACGAGACACTGTGACAATAAATCATGGCTGTAGTAGACACACACAAGTATACCCAGTGCCCCACACCACGGTCCCCTGACCTACGCCACTGTGTCGTCACGCTCGTAAATAATACCCGCGAGCGGGCGGCGTGGACGGGCGCGAGCGCGCGGGGACGTCCGAAATGTTGTTTTGATCGCGACGGGCGAGAGTTTGTGCCATTCTCGTTACGATTTTTCGACGCTGCGCGCGTCGCGGGGAACGGACGACGGCCCGCTATCGTGGTCGTTGTTATTAACATTTATGGCGTTGTTTCGGCTCGGTTCGTTTGGATGAATATGGTCTTTAGTTGCGTTCGTGTTCAACAAAATCACTAGCCTAATGTAAACAATCCGATCTAACTGTTTGTACGATCGACTTACCTATGAACAAATTGTTTCGTTATTAAAACAATAACCGAAATCGATTGTTTTTCAAAGCTTACTACCTACCGAGCTTTCTTCGATCAGTGAACTGAATTCAAGAGAAACAATCGATCTCTCTCCAAAACATCAAAAATTGTTCGCAACAACCGTAATACGATTTCAGATTCTCGTGCAGAGAGCGACAGTAAAAATGAGTATCGACAGTTATAATAATTTTTATGGTCGCTTTTAATCGCCGATCTCAGAATATACCGAAATACGTTCTCCTTGTATATATATATATGTTCCAATCTATCTTTATGACATTCGATCCGTTTTATTATCTCGTCGAATATTTTCTTCCCTCGGATTGCGTTCGTTTCGTGTCGTACATTTTTTTTTATTCATTGTTTTGTTTTTTTATTATTATTATTATCGTCGATATTTTTCTTTTTCTAATCGTCTTCTGTCTATATTTGGGTAAAATATGTTTGTCATACGTGCTTTTTTCGAATTACTCTGATCGAGGATTTTTTTTAAAAAAAAACATAGAGGGTGAGAAATAACAATAAATATTTCATCGAAATTCGTGTGTGTAACTAGATGCGTGCGTGCATAAATAGGCGAGTATGTAACAAGTGAGATAGGAACACGTGCTCGGAATGCATATAAAAAGCCGAATTCGTTTCGCACTGTCGTTGCGTTTTGCACTTTTACGACACCGCAAATGTGTCTGTGTGTACGTACGTACGTACGTATGTACGATATACTTTTTTTTCGCGTTGCTTTTACACCGCGGCAGACAGATGTCTTACAGATTAGAGCGTTTTATGTGCCAACCTCACTTCTTTTTACGGCTTCGACAGTTAGTTTTCTTACACGTAATGGAAACTCGTTTTATATCTTAATGATTATTCATGTTTTCGTACGTTTAGGTTAATAATTTATAAGTCGGTTGCATTTATGAATCGTACACGATCCGTCTCTCTCCGTCTCGTTCGCGAGCGCGTACGAAAAAGAGAGAACGACACGTGTTAAACGTGCGTTGAAATATGCTTTTAAGTTTTTTTCGTACCGTCGTCGTCGTCGTTGTCGTCGTCTAATGGACATTTGCAATGATTCCATAAACGATAAAATTATAGCTGTTTATTATTTAATTGATTTAATCTTTGGCGAGTTTCTTCAGATTGAATAATCTGAAACGGTGTTGATGTAGACAGGTTAAGTGACTATTAAGATACGATGACGACTGAAATGTCATTAGTTTGGATCTCGTTTCACGGTCATTATCGCCGTTTGTGTTTTTTATTTTATTTTATTTTTTTGCACAAACACTTTTCAAATATCTATTAAACGTTTTAATAAAAACGAACGATTCGATTTCAAGTTCCATCATCTAAAGAATACGTAGTACCTTCGGTCGAGATGCATCGCGCAACAAGCGATGTCGCGAGGTCGTTGCTGTATTTAAACGCACGGGTCAAGGTCGACGCGAAGACCTCCAAGAATGACACGCCGAGGCGTGACCGTACGCGGAGAACGCTCGTGTTATTGCACGGTCGCATCGATGTTCGGACACCGGGTTCTCTCGGGAGGGAGAGACGGGCGCGCCACCACCGTACCGGGGGCCCGTCGTCGTACACGAACTGCAACGTGTAATTGTACTGACCTCTTGTACCTAGACACTTTAGTTGAAATTTATAGACTTGTCTTTTCGGCAATTTAGACTAGTTCCACTCGGCACGGTGATTTATCTGCTCGATGCACTCGGCTAATAATGCCTCGCTATGTAGATACAAACACACACACACACATTCATATACTCGCTCGCATAGGAGAATACGTTACAAATTTTGCCTCTAATTACCGAAACGTCCAACACGATAACGTGCATATCTATTTATAAACAAACACTCGATCAAGTAGGCACGGATTTTTTTCTTTTATTTCTTTCTCAACAACGTTTCTATAGAAACGAATACTCGATTTGTTTTATAACATAAACTAGGTACACTAGATCTATTGATTTTGTTTTATTATTAAAAATAGGCTTTTTCAAAGAATGTTTTGAAAATTTCTTATACACATATCAGCCCACAATCTTTATCAAATATTATTAGCTCTTCTAAAATTTTTCTTAAGATTTATTCAACGCTTACATTGATTAATAAATTTGCTTTAAACCTAACTCACATATGATTCAATATCGTAACATTTGAGATCACCGAACTGAAAAATGACAGAACCTTCATTTACATATTACATCTTTTTTTTTGGTTAAAAAACGATACGTGCGTGTGTCGGAACTATACGATTTTTCAGTTCATATTTTTTTACCCCCGATCGTTGTTACGTCTGACTGTATATGACCGAACGTATATCGAATATGTACCATGGCCGTTGTAGTAATAATAATAATCGTAATAAAATAATAATAATAATAATTGACGATGATCGTTATAATACCAATAAATTAATTAATTAATTGCACGCGATTCGACGTCGATGACGGCCGTAAACGTTTATCATAAAAATTAATAACAGGTTCTGTTGTACAGGATATGCATTTTTTTTTCATATCGTACTAACTAACGGGTTGAATATTTCATATGTTGTTGGAGCAGTGAAAAGGTCATGTCTATATATAGTGTATACATATACGTTCATGTACTAATCGTGTATATATAAATATATATATATATATATATATATATATATATATATATATAATTAATTTCTTTCTATCCATTGCTGGATGAAGGTTTCTTTCAAAACTTTCCACTTCGACTGATCCAATGTCTTTCTGCTCTAGTTCATTCCAATGAATTTTCTTACATCTCTGTCTCTCTTCCTAGATCTTTTTATATATTTAGATTCTCAATCAATTATTTATTTTGTCAATCGACAGTCTTCTTGCTCTATGACCAGAACTATATATCTATGTATACACAAGTTACTCAATGGGTCTTTCCACACTGGTCAACATGTATACAGTATTCACGGCCCATTACCACTCGTCTCACACGCTCTAACCCTAAAACTAATTTTTTTAGGTGGGGGAGTTTGGTGATAAGAGGGTGTGAGACGAGCGGTAATGGGCGTTAATAATGTATGCATGCTGACTAGTGTGGAAAGGTCCAATCTTTACATAATGAGCTGGTAATGTTTTTCATTTTTTTTTTTAACAAAAGAAATATTACTAAGCACAAACTATAGACATGCAGATGGATAAGTATTGATCATTTCGTAGTTGAATTTGCTAATCGACGTATATATCACTTATTATTGTCAATTTTAATTCATGAAACCAGATACATTCGCTCACACTGTTGCATCCGATCAATTCAAACACCTGAGATAATATCAACGATCTGTGTAAAGGTGTCGCAATATCGACCGACACGTCGCCTGATCGAAACAGAACTCTGTCCTCGTTTCTAAATATTTTTCCCGAACGTTCGTCAGAAATCCGCACAACAATACCAGAAACATTAAAATAATTACGGGACGATACGAGTCGTCTAACGAGATACACCAATCGACTCGTATTATAAAATTACGCCACACACACACACACATGCACATGCACGTACGTACGGACGGTAATTCTATACATCTACTTGATACATAAACGTAATTAGGCAACATTCATATGGGTCGCATGTCCGTCCGCAACAGTATTATTTTCCGTACACACTTGAGTAGCAGGAGAAGCAGCAGCAGCAGCGGCGACGACGACGACGAAGAACATGCACGTACATACACACACACACACACATACATATTATATAAACGAGTCGTGTGTACAAACTGCAAAGTTCATAGCGGCGCGGGCCGACGGCGAAAGGGGCACTAAGCTGTGCATGACATGCGAGAGACTTGTTAACGTCCGTCCCATGAGGAAGGGGTGACTTATACCCGAAGGACCACTGCACGACCCCCCCGTAATGTACGGATAAACAGATTTTAATGCGCCCTTAAAAACAATATAACACACACGCCAGTAATTTAAACATTGGATCAACTAAACAGTGCAAATTTTCGACGGGCGTCGAAAGTCGCGCGCCGCTCCGTTCAAATCACGGGTCGTGGCGACGCCGCGGCCCGTGCGGAGCGCGTAGCCGGCGTCGGTACGCCTACGATGTCATTCGGTCGGTGCTCGAGAATTAATTGAACGTTTCGTGTTAAAACTTTATTCGAACGGCGCTCGGACGATCGACGTCCGCGAGACGAAGACGGACGCACGGCGACGTCGTTTCGGCGAGTAGCAGCGTCTGCGTTTCGGCCGTACCGTGTCGCCGGTTCGACGCTCGACCATATCAATATAACCCCCGATGTTCAACAACGTACCATAATGTAATTAAAACGTTCCGCGATAAGAATAAGACATACAATTTGTATGCAAATCGATGTACGTGTCTCGTTTTAATAAATCGACGCGTAAGAAGATACGGATTCTCCGTTTTCCTCCTTTTTTTCGGTACCGTTTCGTGTTGTTTGCGTTTCAAAGACGAGAAGAGGAAGTTGCGTGCCGCGCTCGAAACGTTAAAAAGATCATCTTTTTCTCGATGTCATGAAGTCGGAGACGATGATGCGTGACCGTGGGTTCAAATCCCGGTTCGCGTGCGAACGATACATCGTATCCATCTAGCCGTACGAGAGAGAGTAACGTACCGTGTGCTCCACGCAAGTGTTTGAAAATTAGTTTGTTTGATGATGATGATGATGATGTTGTTGTTGTTGTTGGTATCGTCGGCGATACGTCTGTCAGGGTCGCACTCGGCGATGGATTTTCGACGCGGAACAGAGACGGACGCGACTGTCGATCGGTTTTTAATAGCGTGACCGTTTTGGAAATATCGAATTTAATATTTATTCCTCTCTGTATGTGTGTGCATCATCTGTACGTCTCTCTATGCATACATTATATAACCGTATCTATCTCTGTTTATCTTTGTGTGTGTGTGTGATTTTTTACAAATTTTATTTTTCGGTTATTTATATTTAAATTCGAAACACAGGAAGTGTGCTGTAGCAACACGATTAGAGTTTGTTATTACGTACGTGTAATTCGTGTGTGTGTTGTTGTTTTTTTTGTCCGCACTTCATCTTTTCTCTCGATTTCGTGGATGCAGGTTGTTGACTCGTTCGTAGACATCCAGTCGATTTTTTCCTTTGATATATTGAAAGTGATTGTTGCCGAATCCGGTTTTCTAGAAACGCTTTTGAATATCAACTGCAATCGGATTTGTGTACGATTTTTTTTTTCGGTCTCTCGACGAGTCTCGACGACTTTTTTTTCAGTCCCGACAAACGCTGTTTCCTTTTCAGCTTGTGAATGTTCATACATACATACATACATATATATATATATATATATATATATATATATATATATATATATATATATATATATATATATATATAGGGATCATCAAATGTGACGCATAGATTTGTGTTTTATTGAAAAGAAACTCTACACATGTTTCTTTTTAATAAAACACAAATCTAGGCATCACATTTGGATTACCCTATATATATATATATATATATATATATATATATATATATATATATATATATATATATATATATGTATATATATGTATGTATGTATGTACGAATGTATAAAATGTGAAGGCGATGTTTGTAAAACGGTAACATAAATAGCAGAGTGTGTGTTCACACCTCGCTGGCTAACACAAACCGATCTGTCACACCGGTAGTTAAAGTTTGGTCTCGAATTCGTTCCGCGGGTTCGACTCCCTGCCCGAACACCTACCGCAGACCGCCGGGCGTGATTTACGACCGTTGTTTGTAGTTTTATGCATTCTCCATTAGTACTACTACTTCCACCACCGCCCCATACTTATACACACACACACACACATTTCCATTTTATACAAACGTGTGTGTATGTTTATATATATATATATATATATATATATATATATATATATATATATATATACATCCACATACACATCGTTGTATAAATCTAAATTCTAGTGTGTAATACGGTCGTTCACGAATAAATGAAGGACCAGTTTGTTTGTCCGTTTTTTAATTCGTTTAAAACTCGCACACCTGTTCGATTTCTCACCAGTGATGGAATGGTTGATGGTTTGTTACGAAGCGATCGAACGTTAAAAATAAACCTTTGAAATAAAGATACGATAGACATTACAGTAGATTATTTTCAATAATAATAATAATTATCATCAGCATCTTTACAACATTTTATTTCCGTTTAAAACCATTCATGTTCGCTTAAAATGCTTAAACTAGGTGACTAATCCACTTTCTACAAACAGATCTATATTTTAACACTAGAATGTTTAAGAATCATTAATTATGCATTTTTTATTGCTTGTACATATTTCATTGACGAAATCATTATCCTAGATGAGCAGATATGTGTAATATCATTAGATTTGTCTGTGCTTTGAAGTTAAGGGGGTATTTTAGTCTAGACGCACGAATTTTAGATGTTTTTTCAGGCGTTATAAAAAAAACAACAAATATTTTTACTATCTATTTTTTATCAGTTATTTTTTGACATTTTAAGAGTATAAAAAAATATTATTAAAAACAAAAAATTCAAAATTGAAAAAGGTACAGGGTGGCAAAGTGGGGGCTCGAAAAAAAAAGTGTCTCCTGGTTGACGTGGTTCCAACCCTTCCGGTCATTTGAAACAAATTTTTTTTTGAAATTATTAAAAAATAAAATTTTAGTAGTATCCCCGCCTAGGGAAATTTAAAAAACAATTTTTTTCCGCAAAATGGCGGTAGTGTGAAAAACAGTCATTTTTTGCCCTATTTTTTTTCAACTTTCGGAATTTTTTAAAAATAGTAAAAAATAAAATTTTCAAAAAATCCTTGGCGGGGCAATCACTGTTATATTGAGAAGCTCTGTACCAAATTTGAAGTAAATCGGTCCATTAGAACTTGAGATATCACATCAACCGTGTCGAAAAAAGTAGTTTCGAAAAAAACGCGTTTAAAGTTTGGTTGGCGCGTCACAAAAATAGCTATAACTTCGAAAATAATTCGAATTTCGAAAAATCCTCTTAAGGACATATTCTTAAAGGTCTAAGCTTCAAAAATATGTAAAAAAAAATTTCGAAATTCTAGACTAGAATACCCCCTTAAAACCAAATAAGCGTCAATGAATTGTTTAATTAGTAATGATCAAACAATTTAATAAAAAATATTGTAGTATTGTATTAGTTATTTATTTATAAAAAAGATTTTATAAATGAATTACCCTTTTCATATCTACAAGATTTAATAAAATTATTCAATAATCATTTATTGTTCACTGAATTCTTTGGTACGGATCGTATTTAAAACAGTATATTATAAAATCATATTTTCGAAGAATTTATAATCCATCGTTTCAGTGAACACTGAAAAATCTACAATTTTTTGAGACGAATGATTCGTCAGTCGTAGTACGAAAACAGATAGTCATTCTAAAACATAGAAAAATATACACTTTCAAATAAAAGTAAAATCGTTATTACTTTTTAAATAAATCGACAATTTGAAAATATAAATTTTTAATAAAGATTTTTAACCAGCATCGACTAGAAATAATAATAAACCAATTTGTGCTAAGACTAAAACAAAAAGTAGTTCAAAAAGAACAACATTGTTATTTGAAAAGTAGTCATAGTTAACTAGGATATGAAATAAAATCGAATCAGCACCGGTAACTAAGCTTTCAGTTAAATCAATATACAAAGCTCGTAATCGTAGAGTCCTAGGCTCGGTAGTATTTTTTTATTTTCACAACCGACTTGATCTTTTCATATATATATATATATATATTGTGTGTGTGTGTATTGCATATATATATATATATATATATATATATATATATATATATATGTATGTGTGTGTGTGTGTGTGTATGTGTGAGTGTATGTAGATAGAGGTGTCCTAATACAGTATAATTCTCGAATATGACGCCGTCGAGTGTGCCCGGTTAATCTCGACGATATTTAACAGTAATTTCACCACCACTATCCGCGATCCCCCGGTTTCCTCGCCGACGTCCGTTCGACCCCGTCGACGCATCGGCGGCGGTTCTCATTCATTCCCGTATATGTGCACGTGTGTACGTCCGTACGTACGTATGTGTGTGTGTATGAACGGGTGCGCGAGTCGGGTATTTAAACCTCATCAGCGGGACTAATGCTTTCGCACCACCATACATATTCATCGGAGGGTCCCGTTCCGTCCGCCGACGTCGACGTTGTGGGGGTGGTTTATATAGCGCGGCAGTAATAGTAGAACGGCGGCCGTTTCACCTGGAGGCCGACGATAATACGTACTCGGGGGCGGATTACGCGACCGTTGCGGGGTTTCCGAAACCCGCCGTCCCGTACCTAAAATATACACGTACGTACCGTCGTCCGACCGGAGTTTATTGCGTGGAAAAATTTTACGTTCGACGTTTGGTGTTCCGTTGATTGGCTATTAAAAAGATATATCGTTCGGAAGAATTAGACGCCTTTATTAGATTTTTTTCTTGTTGTGCTTCCAGCTGCTGTACGCTTTTTTTCCACGGTTTCGTTTCGAACGTACGTTTTTCAGACGTTGTGTGTGTGTGTTTGTTTTTCCCTCTGTGCACGTAATTGTGTTTCGTTAAAGGCTAGAAATGGACGTTTATACAACGACGTAGCTCTGAAATAACACAAAGTTAATTGTGTGCCGAGTTGGTAATAAAAGAATTTTTTTTAAATCGATTTAAATAAAACGTATCCTCGACTTTTTGATTGTAAAAATTAATACAAGAATGGATATTAATTTTCATATCCATTCTCGTATTTATTTTTATCTTTTCATCTTCCAATATATTTTCATATATACAAATCGTCCTGACATGAAATATTGTTTTTTTTTCAACCAGAAACTTGTTTATAGTAAAATGATGAATTTATATGTTTTTTTTTCTATTGAAAAAAATCATGACCAAATATTCGCCGAGGCTATAACCTTTTATTACTTGTCTATATAAATATGAACGTTTTTTTTTCAGTACTTTAATTTTGGTCTTATTCCCTACATAGTGTTTCGCTTTATCGCTTTCATGTTTAATTCAGGTATTTATTGATAATAATAATAGCGCTTAAATTGTAATAATTTACATCATATAATCATTAAGGATTATAATTACTCATATTAAATTCTCTTTTACATTTAATATGGGATTTTTTTTCTTATTATAATAAAGACATTTTAATTTCAAAGAGGTGCTAATTTCTTTATATAACGTAACGTAGTCTCAAATAAGATTAAAGGATAGTAAAGAATAGTAAATTATAGTAAGTAAGTAAATGCATGTCTAAGCCCTTCTGTCTTATTTGAATCCCCTATATATATATATATATATATATATATATATATATATATATATATATATAAACAGCAGTCTTTCTTTTCCCACTGAAAACAATGGACAGGATAGTATACATTGGTTATATGCTTTCAGTTCCAAGTTTAATAGTTTCTGTTTTTCATTATATTATCTCTTTTCAAATATTGCCCATGCTGTCCTGATTTTCGACATAATATCTGACCATAGGTCATAAACAAATCGTATTATTTTTTCCAGATATTTTATTTATCAACTTTATATATATATATATATATATATATATATATATAGAGAGAGAGAGAGAGAGAGAGAGAGAGATGTATTTTCTTAGATTAAAACCTATTTACATTTCATGTATATTAATTTATACATACATAATTACATGTATCACCGAAAAATGTTTAATTTATGTACGAAATTATCGAGCTATCTATGCGACAAATATCCATAGCAACATTTCGATATTGTTTAAACAATTTCGCATTGTATTTGATTTGAAGTTGTTTTTCTATTCATTTTCAAAATGAATTTCATTGCAACAGTCAACACTACACTACTATTCAAACGACGACTTCACACACACACACACACACGTACGAAAAATAACATACAGCCTGTACAGGTTTTTATAAAGTGTCGTGTAGGTCCATAAGAGAGAACTTTGCCGTCGCGTGATCCCACATTGAAATTATTCCGTACACGTATATTTTTCGATATGATAAAAAAAACAGGCGATTTTGTCAAGAATTGTATTTAATCATTTATATATCCATATATATATATATATATATATATATATATAAGTAAAAATATTCGTGTATATACACAAATGGGTATAATATATGCATGTGTATATTCGACTTGGAGTAAAAGGTGTCGGAGGTCCGCGATGATAAGACTGGAATGTTAATGTGTATTTTTATTGCTTCATTTTTGCGCCATGTTCGAAATTTGTGAGTAACGGAAACGTATGAGAGAGTGTTTAATGCATGTATATATATATATAAATATATATATATATATATATATATATATATGTAATCTTGATATAACGCCGTCACAAATTTCTTTCGACCTGCACACAATACCAGCCTTGTCGCTAGTTTATAAAAACGTCACGTTTCATTATGTGAAACTATTCCTTTTTTCCTAGTCTCTATGTGGCAATATCACATAATATCACATTCACATATACATTTGTACATAAACATACAAATATATGTGCATGCATACGTACATACAAATATATATATATATATATATATTTGTATGTATGTATGTATTGAATGTGGTCTGATGATGCCACAGTGAAATCTTCTAGAGAGCATTGTTTAACGATAACGTCAGCATGAAGTCCCCATAATTTGCTACATACATGTATATAAAATAGATAGATATCCTTCTCTTAGTCTTCACTTCATTGCCTCAGAATGGCGAGAAGATGTAAAAGGGATTCTAAGAAGAGATATTGACATATTGTTTGAATATTGATAGATCCAACTATACAGAGAAAACTGAGCAAATATTTCTAAATCCGAGTGACGATGTACTCAATGGGGGTATTCACACTAGTCAACATTCATACAGTATTCTCGCCCATTACCGCTCGTCTCATACTCTCTGATCATCAAATTCCACCACCTAAAAAAATTAGTTTTCGAGTAAGAGCGTGTGAGACGAGTGGTCATAGGCCTTGAATACTGTATGAATGTTGACTAGTGTGAATACCTCCAATAGGCTAGTTCACACTAGTATTCATGCCTACTAGTATTCACGGCATATTACTGCTCGTCTCATACCCTCTTACCGTCAAACTCCCTCACCTAAAAAAAATAGTTTTTGGGAAAGAGGGTGTGAGACGAGCGGTAATCCGGCGTAAATACTGTAAGCGTGCATGCAAGTGTGAACAAACATAATAACACACACATGTGTGTGATTAACGCAGTGAATCATAATCCTAGATGGATAACAGAAATTATTTATTGGGAAATGATAAATATGAAATTTCCAAAAAGAGACTCATAGAGGTTTGATAAAATTTGTCGACGTCGAAGAGAATAGAAAGACATTAAAATTTTTCGGAAAGATTTTTATTCAGTAGTGGATACAAAATCTTGTTGTTGATATCGATGATTATTATTCAATTTTATAAACTGATGTGCATTTCGATGGCCAAGCAATCAACGTCAAAGCGTTGCATTGTAAAATGTAGACTAATTGTTGATTAAACACTACTTTTTAAATACATTTGTCTGAAAGATATATCGTTTATGATTCAGTTCAATTTTTTTGAAAAAAAAGAGTACTTATATTTATAAATATAAAAAGTAAGTTAAAATGTAAATATGTTAATTGAATCGAGAAATTAGTATCTTAATGTCGATATGCAGATAATAAGAAAAGAAAAGAGAATAAAATAAAGTGAAGATTTTATGATTCAACTCTGGAGACTTGCAAAAAGAAGTACTCCTTTATCTAAAAAAAACTTTTTTTCATTTAAGATTATTTTCCATCATGCTAATAATCGATAATCAGTATCTTAATTTCTTTATTATCTTCGTTAATGAACCAGAATCGACGCACGTACCAATAACGATAATTGAGAACAGAGATATAATTTCGCAATCGCTACCAATAACTAACATTCGATATGCACGTGTGGCGGCGTATCGGCTATCGTTTTCAATTAACATAATCGAAGTGCGCTTGTCGTGTTATTAACAATCCGTTTAGCTGAGCTTTTACGTTTTTCGTCTGTTTCTAATAACGCTTTTTCACGACGTTCGATTGTTCCGTCGTCGTCGTCGTCGCGCCGGTTCTGTTTCGTTGCCATCGCGCGCCGCAATCTCGTCCGTACCGACCGAAACAAATAAATGTAGTCTTTACGTCGCTACATTTATTTTCGAAAGAATGACAGATGGCCAAGCGCACAGTTTAACTACGTAAATGTTATGTTGTAGATTAGTATTATGTTAATTTTCAACACTTTCACCACCTGTACACACATTTGTGTATGTTTACGCATATATATATATATATATATATATATATATATATATATATATGTATGTGTGTATGTATGTATGAATGTAAATGTGTTTAAAAGTTGTAGCTGTTTAATGCTCGCGTCGTACCAAATTAATATCTAGAGTCGTAGCAGCAGCAGCGGCAGCGCAACAACAACAACACCAACAACACCACTCAAGTCACAAGTATAAATTGTAACTATTTATAATTAGTATTTTACGTGTCTCTCATTTACCTTATCAACTGATTGATATTTTATTCATATACGTACGTCACCCTACGATATTCTTGCATCCATTTAACACGCATATGTTTCATATACATCACACACACATATATAAATGTATGTGTGTGTTTGTGTGATGTATGTTTATATAGATGTATAGTTAGGAAATTTTCTGAAAGAAAATCGATACAAATTTCGTTACATTTCTGAAAAGATATAACGAATCGAAGAAGCCTATGAATTTGATATTGTTTATTTATTTATTTATACAGGCAATCCTCGCATAACGCGGTTTCTATACAACACTATTCACAAATTACCTCAAAACTTGGTTAACTTGATATTTGTATAACATGATTTCGATATAACGTGGAATTTCACTTCGTATAGCCTCGGATAACGCGAAATACAAAAAAATATTGACAAATTGTGAATTTCATATTTTGCTCTTAGTGAAATTCGAAAAGTGGGGAGTAACAACACTAATTTTATAAACTGAATTTCTCGTTCTCCTTTTTGCGTTTATACTCGGAGGAGTAGTCCTATAAAATGATTAAAGGAGTCACTATTACAAGAGAGACTAAAGTTCATTAAAATGTTACAATATTTTATTATGGACAATGGAGAGATCTAATTAATTTATGAGGTAGTTGGGAAATTAATTTAGTATAATACAATGAAATTTAAAAAGAATTGCTAAAAAAAGCAAGCAATCTTATAACTGATTTTTTGACAGTTAAAACAGTTGAATAATCAAAAAATAGGAGTCTTTCAAATGACAAAAATTGAAGAAATTTTATCTTTACTTCTTCTGTCATTTCTAATCTAACAAAACTGGAATATTGCTTAAGATTTTTTTTGTTATAGTACGTCGATGATTCATGTCAGATACACTAACGAGCTGACTCGTTACTATGTCTAAATATTAACTGGATGAATGTTGATTACTCGACTCAACATAAATTTAAGGAATTATAGTCGAGTACTCGTCACATCTGAACTGGACTAAACATGAGCTGTTTTTGTCGATCCTTTCGTACTATTTTTATATAAAAAGATTGTGAAAGAGAACGAGGGCGAAGGGAGGTATCAACACAGAGAATTGAAATCAAAGCTCTCAAATTTGTATGAATGTTTCGCGTCATAGTACCACTGAATATCAATGAAATGTAAATCGAGAGTTGACAGAGGAGGTGGGCGAACGGAGCAGGTAACTGATTGTCAAAAATAGGAGAAGGACGACAGTGCTCCTAGCGAACGAGCGACTGACTATCGTGCATAAACAAAACACACCCCGCGAATAATCGAACGTCGTACGTCTGTCATGGCGCACTCGGATTGATTAATCGACTCATCGCGTGGACGACCGGGAGTCGAAGACGTCTCACGACATAGGCACCGATAGCGAAACATAATCCGGCTACTGACGCCATGTACGTACTTGTACAACGAAACATGACTGGTGTCAATATGCATCCGTCCGTCTGTCTAACGGTCTGAGTTCGTTATTAATTTTTGTCGTTGACCTCGTTCCCTCTGACGTGTGCTTTCGACGTCTCATGTAGTTTTTTTCTTTAAAAAAAGTTTTATTACTTCCTCCCCACCATTGATATTCTTTCCCTTGATGTTATGCAGATGGAATGTTGGGTATTATAACTCACTAATGACGAATCAATTAGATTTGTTCTTATAAATATTTCAAATTTTAGTATACGATAAATTTGGAGGATATTAACTTTTGATGAATTTTTAAAATCTAAATCTTGAATCTTAATACATTATCACAATCAAATTCAATGATTCTCTATCACTAATTGTTAGCATTCTTAAGAGCTTTCATAAAACGATTTGAAAATAGTTGAGAAGTTCACTTTTCTAATTTATCTCACTCCATTTACTTAGAGTCTCTATTAATTACATCATCACTAAATATAAAATGCCATCAGAAAATATATTTATATTCAAAAAACGATTCATATGTGTGTGTGTATATATATATATATATATATATATATATATATATATATATATATATATATATATCCAGTACTTTTTCCCAGAGAAATAAAATCGAATACTCGTCAGGATGGAAATGTGTAACAGCATTTTAAGTCATTACAAGAGTTTGTACTACTAGCATCTCTTTCACATTTATTTATAATTCACTGATAGAAGTTTAGTTTACATAAATATAGCTTTTTTTGTATAATTGATAACTTAACTTCCTCTTATGTTACTACACATATGTGTATATATATATATGTACATGTATGTTCATCTATATGTGAATACATACATACATACATATATATATATATATATATATATATATATATATTGTGTGTGTGTAATATAAAGCTGCTTCAATAAGTGCTCTAAAGTTGCCGCCATTCTGGTATATGATTGCGGCAGTTAGAACCGGGTAATCGATAAAGCAGGGTACCGGCTTACCTACTACGTCATCGCGGCCAAGTCAGTGGTGGAGACTTGAGAATAAAAGAATACAGAAAAATATCGAGTAGTAGAGAAAAATAGAGTGTGTATGTGTATATGTTTATGTATGTATATACAATATATGTATATATATATATATATATATATATATATATATATATATATATATATATACATATACAGCTATGCTGATAAGTATTAGTCATCCACCGTATTTATTTATTTTATTAACTGCCAAATAAAACCTCATTACTGAACCTAAACTTAAATATGTATCCAAAACTCGTTTTCTTAGAAATTCAATGGTAATAACAATAATACTGGATTTTCTCAGGAGTGTCTAATGCATAATAACATAGCTATATATATATATATAAATGTGGTTATTAAATTGGTTTTGAAGTTTTTCTAATTTGTAATTATATCTTAGAAAAAATTTGTAATTATAAATTTGTAATTATATCTTTATACTAAATGATTAAATAAAACAGATTTTTTTATTATTTATTTTTGTAAAAAAAATTAGTACGTCCTGTACTGATTCTTGCTAGTTTTGAGCAGGATTTGATTTTCGATATGAAAAATAACCTTATTTAATTTATAACACATACATACATATACGAGGGTCGTTTGATAAGTATGGTAAAAAAAGTAAGAAAAACTAAATTTGAAAAATTTAATTAAATTAAATAATAAATAAATTTACCACACTTATCAAACGACCTTCATATATATATATATATATATATATATATATATATAGGTATAAATATCTCCCTTCCGCCTTCTGGTCTTTTGATTTCGCATGTACAATACTTGCCAACCTAATATATAAATCACTACCACCATTAATTTTTTCTGTTACTACTGGATGAAAAACTTTTACAAAAATTTTTCATTGATCCTTAAATCGAGAAATAATTTGTTGTTATGGAACTGTGGCTGATTCACTTTACACAAATGAATTTTAACCCCAACACCACAATAATTTAAAGTGTTCAATAATCACTTATTATTTATAATTATATAATCTATAATTATTTCGGTTGATGCATTTCGATGGCGACGCCATCATCGTCAGAGCCTTCGAGAAATTATATTTTCAGGTATGATAAGAAAACAGGAATATCGAGAGTAAATGAAGATCAGTTTTAAATTATTAAATTGTCTTAAAAAGAAAAATATTCTACATCAAACTGCCTGGACAATTTGATGCGTATAAACAAGTACCAGTGAATGGTAATATTGAATGAGGTTTTCGTTATCAGCTGTGGGCTGATGTAAGCTGATTTAATGTTGATGATGATACATAAATATATATATATATATATATATATATATATATATATATATATATATATATATATATATATATATATGTATATATAAATATATATAGGATTTGTATTATATATACTTTTATGAATATTGATCGAAAATGAAACTATGAGTTTCCTAAAAAAAAATATTCAAAACAATATTGAAAATTCTAACAATCATCGTTTCTTCGAATTAGGGAGATATTTTCCGATGACGTTGCTTTTCATTATGCATTTGCATACACACATACTCACTCAATTTCACATACACATACATACATATATATATATATATATATATATATATATATATATATATATATATATATATATATATATATATATATATATATATATATATATATATATATTTATATTATATTTATGTACGCATTCGTATTGCTGTATATGTGTGTGTGTATGTATGTATACGTCACACGATATTATCCAATTAGCGGTACCTGTGTACCGATCGCGACACCTGGCGACATAATCCGAAAACCGCTACGTGTCATGTCAGGTGTGAAATGTTAAATTGTACGAATTAATCATTATTTCGCGGTGACCATAACTTGATTGAGCGTTATAACATAATTTACTCGCTACAAACGCACATATAAACGCATACACATTATACACACATCTATATTCTATGTATAAATATATATACATATATATATATATATATATATATATATATATATTTGACTGTAAATGTAAATATATGTTAAATACACATATGTATCTAAAATTTGAAATGATGGTATTATTGTGAGTTTTGTCTGAAAATATAAATTTCCAAATAGTTTTCTATAGATCATAGAATAGAAAGATTTTCTTATAATTTTTTTTCTTGTATAAAACACGTTTAATATTATTTTGAAATCAGTTCTTTATTGCGAATTGATATTTTTATTTAAACAAAATCAAAAATATTTTGTATGCAATTGAATTATTCATTCGAAAGCTAAAACATTTTATAAACCTGTTCAATAAGATGTTCCAGTACATTTTTATAAAATATATTAGAGAATGATTCGCTTGATTCAAATACTCTCATTGAAATTATTCTCTTTGAAATATGAAATTTTATTGAGATAATTCGAAAAACAAATAAAATCCAAATATCAAGACTGCTATGCAATCATTTCATTAAAATGAAAAACGTTTAAACACTTTGTTTTTCATTGTTTCGCGTAGCTTTTTTTTCTTGCATTACTGTTTTTCCAAATCCGCAAGTAGAGTAATAAGAGGTCGATTTGTTTAAACAATCGTTTCTAATTATTTTATTCATGATTGTTTCATCTTTCGTTCGTGTCGAGATACAATTTCAACCGGTTCCATCTATCCCGGAATGAAAACGTTCTCTCCTTTATCTCCCGTTCCTCTATTTATACGTGTGTGCGTACGTTTCAAAGGTAATTTTCGAAAGAAATAAATTCCCCGCTTTTTGCGTGCGTGTCGTAACACGGGGAGCTCTACCAGTGATACCACCATGACGACGACGACTACGGTGTCACAATAATAGAAATACTTGTACACGGGGTTATGTGTGCGCGGCGCGCATTACGAAAGGGAAAACGACGACGACGACGGCAACGGGAACGAGATACGAACCAAGGGGTAAGAGTTACGCAGTCAATTTCATGGCGCGGTGAACATTTTACAATTACTTCTTCCGCCTGTTATAGACGACGAGCGTCGTCGGAACGGTGTGTGTATGTGTGTTTGTATGTGGATCGGGAGGGATGAGGAGACGGTACCGAAGGGTTCGGTTCGGTTCGAAAATGCACCTACGTCGTATACATACGACCGTGTGTTCATCTCAGAGCTTTTATTTTCTATTCAATACGAAATGTAAATTATATGTATATATATATATATATATATATATATATATATATATATATATATATATTTATGTATGTATTGAAACGGAAACAAATTCAAAATTAATTTCGTTAAAAATGTACGCGACCACCGCCGACGTCGTCAATATTCCGCCCGAATTCCACCGCCGAGATGACAGAAAAGTGTCGTTCGCGACGACCGTTTCGCATTTAAGTCGAGAGGCCGATGATCACGAATCGCAGGAATAGCGTCGTGTCAGCCGATTGCCGTCGCTGCGATCGTCGTCGAAGGCGCAGGGGTTGAATGAGCGAGCGTGTGTCCCGTGCGCTACGGAATGGCGGGCGGACGTGCGGGCGGCGCGTGTGCCATCTTCGTGCAATCTTCTAAATGGTTGTCGCGATAAAGTTGATGGCGCGGCATGGCCTCCAATTGCCCATTACTTACGACATTCTCTTCGTCGTGCGCCACCGTTTGTTTTTTACTCGCTTGTTTTATTTTTTCGGCTGGCTGTTTGAGCCGCATTTCGAATATATATATATATATATATATATATATATATATATATATATATATATATATATTACATAACAACCTTAAGGTTTCGATATAAAAATTAAAATCATTCATACTCATTTGATAATATTTGGAAATTTAGAAAAAAATCGCAAAAAATAATCAAGTAGTATGTGACAATATAATAATGAAAAACAAAATAAAACAATAGCTACTGAAAGATTAGAGCGTTTGTTTTATTTATCGAAACAGATGAATATATATGTTTGTTGTCATATTTTCTGTTGAGCTTTTCCATGGCACTCTAATGTATTACTACTTATGATATTGTAATTTTATATTTCGTTTTAATATATTTTTATATTATTATTATCATCATTTCAAAACGTTATACATTAAATTATCTTTTTATCTGTGTATGGAAAAAATAAGGAACAAATAGAGAGAGTATTAAGTTTTTAGTATTTTAATTTAATTTGGGTTTTAAGTAAATAACTGTCGTAGTTAAAAATATGCTTGTATCAAACGAATAAATTATGAAATTGTTTGATCATTTCAAATGTATATGTCAAAAATAAATATATATTGTACATATACATAAGTAAATAAAAAATGAGAATATGATTTTTTTATTTTATTTACATTTTCATGGCAACTGTATTTCTTTTATTATTGATATAAATATATATATATATATATATATATATAAAATTATCCTTAATCATTTAATATTCACTACTGGATGAAAGCCTATCCTCAAATTTTTCACTTTGAATATTCTAATACCCTACTTCATTCTGATGATTTATATATATATATATATATATATATATATATATATATATATATATATATATGTACATATACATATAGAAAAATTGAAATAAACTACATTTATAGGAAAAGCCATTTAAGAAACACAATCGACAAATGGATGTCGTTTCCATTAAGATCGAATGAAACTTGTTTCAGATTAAAATGAGAAGAATATATGTACAGTATATATATATATATATATATATATATATATATATATATATATATATATATATATATATATATAAAGTTTTGTCAGTATAAGGTTAATAATTAAGAACGCGCAAATGTTTATTTAAAACGTTCGTCCGTCTCTCTCTCTCTCTCCCGTCCATCAGTCTCTCTTATGGCATCGTTTCGTTTTCGTCTCTTGCGCGTTCCCGACGTCGTTCCAGAGTTTTCGACTCCGTCGCAGTGCATTCTTGTACGTCGTCGTCGCGCTCCGTCCTTCGCGTCGTTCCGTCTCGCTCGCGCGTCGACGACAAATCTCCACCCCCGTCGCCTCCTAGATCCGTTTCTGTCTGTCGGAATTGACGTACGGTACGTTCGACTCTATCCCGAATTTCCAATCGGCGCCCGTCCATGTACCGTGCCGCGCGTCCGACGCTTCTGCGTGCTCGTCGTTACGCGTTGTATTCGTCGAGGGATGCTGCGGCCGCGTCGTGCACGAGGGATGCGAGGTACGCGCGCGCGCGACCCCGAGCGAGACGCGTATAGGAAGCCGGTCGTCGGACTGGAGCGTCGTGGACGCGCGCACCGACGTACAGGAAAATCTATTTTCGTCAGCTGTGCCGTTTCTGGATGGTGGAATTTCGAGGGTAGAACCGACTCGCGCGTACGCCGCTCCAGTGTCCGTGCACACGTTTTCAGTGCGTACGGGGACGCACCACAAACACACACACATTTATATATATATATATATATATATATATGTATGTATGTACATAAACACAATGTACTTTTTCTGTTTCGCTTTCTTTCCGATCGTCCGAGGGGTCGAAATTTTGATATATTGTTATTGGTCGGAATGGATATGTGCGCCGTTTCTTCCCCCATTAATTTACATTCCCGTGTTCCGGCGTTCGGCAGCTCTTCACTCGTCTCCATTTCGATAATGGCACTGTTTTAACACATGTTTTAATATTGGACCTGTCTGGTTTCGACGCACGACGACGATTCTCGTTCGCTTTCGCATATCGACGTGTTGTTCATTCCTCTCGTTGTATACGTCGTTTCTTATCATCGTCATTCGTTCCACTTTGGAGTTATTCGTATGATGATAATTTTTAATATTTATCCGAGACGTCGATATAATCGATAATTAAAAAGAAGATTAGAAATAGTTTAGATGGCATAGATCACTTGTGATGGTCGTGTTGTTTATCTAAATGATTTCTGATTTTTTTTTTGATTATTATTTTTTTTATTTATAATTAACATTTTCGACTCAACGTTAAAATATCTATATAATACGAGGGTCGTTTGATAAGTATGCTAAAAAAATAAGAAAAACTAAATTGAAAAATGTAATTAAATTAATTAATTATTTAAATTAAACAATAAATAAATTTACTACACTTATCAAACGATCCTCGTATATAGGGTCATCCTAATGTGACATCTTGATTTGTATTTTATTAAAAAGATATTATACACATGTTTTTTTTTTTAATAAAACACGAATTCAGGTGTCACATTTAGATGGCCTTATATGATCCTATCTTTTGACAAAATTTACAAATTTAACACTGTGCATTGACATTTCTTCAGACAAACATTAAGAGCGATTGCGTTCTATTTTGTTGTGCAATCATTTAAAAATAAGAAATCAAACATGAATCCACTCCCTCGAAACGAAGATATGCGATTGAGTAATGAAAACCATTTCCCAATTTGGAATTCCATTCGATTGTGATGTAAAAAATTTAATTTCATAATACAATCATATGTAATTTTTATTTGTTGTTTTGGAACTGTGGCCGATTCACTTTACACGAATGAATTTTAACCCCAACACCACAATACGATTACATAATTATAAATAATAAGTGAACGATAAGTGATTATTGAACACTTTAAATTATTGTGGTGTTGGGGTTAAAATTCATCTGTGTAAATCATATGTAGTTCGTGAAAAATGAAACATGGCATTATATATGGTCATCCAAATGTGACGCCTAGATTTGTGTTTTATTAAAAAAAAAACAAAAACAAACAAAAGAAACTATACACATGCTTCCGTATACACCACCCTATATTCAAGTTTTTTTTTTAATAAAACACCTAGCTAGGCGTCACATTTGGATGACCATATGTTCTCTTTTTAATAAAAATCAATGAAAATATAACAATTTTTTTTCTAATTTTTGTCTAGTATTTAGTATTAATACACAGAATCAGAATCAGAAAAGATTTTATTATCAGTAATTGATTACATGTACAATGGTACGGTTGTTTGATTTAGAATTTGTAGTGTGCTAACTTAAGCTAATTGTATTAATACACATAGTTTATATTTTTAAATAAAAAATTGTACATTGTGAATTAAAAGGAATTGGTAACGAAATTAAAGGCCTAAATATAAAAAAGAAACATTATAATCTAATACATATATTGTACATCATTCTCATCAACATCATCATGAGTCTCTTTATATTATATTTTCTGTTGAATGAATTTTTTTAAAGAACTTTATATACACTGACGTGCAAAAGTATTCGTCATATGGGGTAACATAAGCAATTTATTGATATAATTCAATAAAAATATAAAAAATATTAAAAAAAAATAAAAAAAAAATTTTAATTGATAATAAATATAATATTCATTATATTTATTTTTAATTAAATATTTTTTTTATTTAACGACTTATTAAATTATGACGAATACTTTTGCAATTCAATATATATATATATATATATATATAGATATATATATATATATATATGTATGTATGTAAATATGTATTTATGTATGTATGTATTAATATGTATTTTACACTTTTCTTAAAAAATTACACGATTAAAGCTTAAAATTGAATCAGACACGACTTGGTATCGGAGCGGGGAAAGTCGCAAGTTCGGTTTGGCGCGGACGCATTGCACATCGACGCGTCAAGCGACCGGCCTCGGCCGAAACATCCGCGTCGCTTTTTAAAAGAACATTTTTTTATTTATTTTTTAACTCCGTAGAACAGCCACCAAATTATTATTCGGCAAAATCCAAAGCAATAATATTCCCTTCCAAGACAAGGTTCTTCAAACCGCCGTAGACGCTGGACCGTTCCCCTCCAGCTATTACGTCTCCAGCGAGATGTATCTGCGAAAACATAAACATTTTGCATTATATTTAGTGCAGAAACCACGAGAAAATATACAAAAAACATGTTACAAATATAAACAGCAATGTCTACGTGCCGTGCTAGTGCGGTAGTGTTGTACGTGGATATGATTAGTGAAAAACAACAGTAGATAGATTTAGAATTAGTTAAGTTAGTTAAGTTCTAATTAAGGTTTACTTAAGTTAGTTAAGATTAGTTAAGTTTAGTTAAGTTCTATTTAAGGAAAAAAATAAAACATTTACATGCAGGTTTTTTGAAATTTTTCCTGTAAAAACCAGAAAATAGTCAACAAGTGCGAAAATCTAAATGAACAATTAATGTAAAAAGCACAATATCTTATATAGTAGGCTAATCATGTTATAATTTAATGCTCCTAGGGGCATGTACCACTTTATTAACAATAAATTTATTCTTTCTTTCATTTATTTTTTTATATCCATTATTAAACGTTAATATTTTAAACTCGAACTATTAAAACATTACCGAACATTTCCTCTCTGCTTGTTGCCAATATCGTGTATATTTCGAATAATCGCAATTTGTATTAAGCCATTGACAATGTAGAGAGGGAAGAACACCTTAATACCAATACAAATCGACCGATCGATTGTTCCACGACGTGGAATTTATTCAAACCAGTTCCTAAACCAAAAAAAAAAACGTGTTATACAAAGTTTCACTCATTTTTCTCATCCGTCTCCCGGTCTCTTCTCGGCATCTCATTCCGTCCGTACATTAAAAGTTAAACGTTCTGAATTCATAATAAGTGTGTTATTTTTATTTGAAAAGTTTGTCCGAAAAACATACACGATACAGTTAACGGACGCGGAGTGAAGATCGTAACGGAGGGTGACCGGGCGGTACGACGACGACGACGGGATACGTAGGAGGAGGGTGGATGCACGGATGGACGGACGAACGGACGAAACGAAGAAAGAACAAAAGAGAATAAAAACAATCAATAAACGTCAACGAGGAATGTACTATGTCCGATATGACCAGTGGCGTGCTTATAAATATTTATCAGAGACAACTCTTTCGCATTCCGGATGGCTGTATCTTGGTTTTTTCTTACATTGGCCGTACGTTTTATTGATGAGAAGAGAACGCACATACATACACACACACATGAAGTATATGCATGCATGCATATATATATATATATATACACAATATATGATTCAAAAAAGTAATAAAATTATAATCGTATTTTTTACAATAAATATCGATCCATTTATCCACACATTCACATACAAACATGTTTATGAATATATATATATATATATATATATATATATATATATATATATATATATGTATGTATGTATATATGTTTTATCTTTTGATGGATCCCAGACTGTATAACCAGTCTTGGTCTTATTTAATGTGAATACCATAAATCGCATGAACAGGACAATAAAAGCGAACAGCTAATTGAACCATTCGATTTTTAGTAGCGTTTTGATTATTTATAAAGACATATATACATACATACATACATACATACATACATACATACATACATATATATATATATATATATATATATATATATATATATATATATATATATATAAACTTGTTCGTAGCAGGCCGGATGCAACGATAGTATTATTATTATTATTATTATATGTGCATAAAATATATGTATGTATAATCTCGTAGTAGACCAAGCATGATGGCAGTGAATTGTTAAGTCCGTTGTTGATTTTTTATTTTGTTATTGTTATTACTATCTGTTGTTGTTTTTTAGGACAGAATTTTGTTTTATGCTACGGTTTTGTTTATGAAGACGATATTAAAATACTATTTTATCGTTCATAAAAAATATTTAAATATATTTCAGTGATTGAAAATGGAAAAAAAGAAGCTTTTATTGACGACCTGGATTTTTACTCAATCATTATTTTGCTAAAATTTAATTGAATTCATATTCATCTAACCAGACGTATTTTTCTATTATTTTTTTAAGCTTTTAAGCGAAGACGTCGTTTTACTGTTCCTCTTCTATTCTTTATTTTTCTGTTTCTTTTCAGTTATTTAAACTTTTCTTAGATATATATATATATATATATATATATATATATATATATATATATACATATACATAAGTTTTATTTTAAATAATCGAAAGTACGGTTTTTAAAATAAACATATTTTTTATTTATCAATCAATCAATTGCAACGTTTAAGGAGGTTGGTCTGTTAAAAAATATGATAAGATTAGTCTAAAATTTGAATATAATGATCATAATAATGATCAAATTCTTCAGGAATTTTTTTGAAATTTTTCTCCATCCCGTTTTAGAAAAATTAAAACATGAAAATTGTGTCTTATAACATAGGCTCCTATGGCGGTGTGGTATAAATTGAAACTTAAGTCATTGAAACTCCACTAAAAAAATGCCAAGAATTTTTTAAAAGATGTTTTATTGTAAAGCTTATATTTTTAATAGTATTATCACTCGAGTAAAACAAATCTTCACAACGCCGTTTGCAAGTTTTTAGTTGAAAAAGAATTGTAAATGAATGATTTTAAAGTTACAGCCAGTACGAACTTACAGCCAGAACGAATCACGGCGCAGCACTGTACGCACGTGACACATACGATGCGCGTGTTAGTCTTGTTCATATACCATGTATACTATACAGAATTATTTATTTGCAGTTGGCAATCATTATTTTAGCCCGTACAAAAGTATGGACCACTACTCCTTGCCCCGCGTCCCTGTAAGACTATGCCCAACCACCTTAAAATCAGGTTCTTCAATTATCAATCAACAACAATGACTTGAGGAGTTCTTCTTGGTTGCATCCTCCATTCCAGAATTGATGTTGTTGTTGCAACGTCCAGTGTAGAACTAATGTTACCAAGTGTAATAAGTAATAAAGAAACCTCTGGTTCTCATTATTACGATATTTTATGTACTTCAAAAATTGATTATCGCGTTTTTTATAGTTCTATTTACTTCCTTATATTCGCAAGGGAATTATTGTTCAACAATCAACACGTAGATAATGTATGCTGTTTCCGTGTGACTAGCCTTGAAAAAGTTACATGTGTTTCATATAACTTATATATATATATATATATATATATATATATATATATATATATATATTTTATAATATATATATATATATATATATATATATATATATATTTAAAATATTTTACGAATCAATTACCCACGCAATTATCTACTTGAAATTTTATTTTCTGCTTTGAAATATTTTTTTATATGTAGAAATAAATACGACCCCATAATTGGGGGTTGGACATGGGTATAACAATTTCATTTCGCATTAAATATAACTAACAGGATTCTGTTGAGGAAAGCTTTTTTCCCAGGTTGCGTATTTCATGGTTAACACCAGAAAGGAAGATTAACCACAAATGAAGAGACATATAGTTGGCGTCGGGGGTTACCTCCAGAAAAGCTATCGAAAACAAGAAACAATGAATAAAATCTAAGTTAGACCAACAATCGAAATCGTAAAAAAAATTTGAGGAAAGCTTTACTCAACTAGTATTTGTCAAAGAGGCCAAAACCATTTAAGGATTACAATGTCTTAGAACAATAATACAAACAAATCGCTTTTTTTTAAATTTATGTAGAGTTCATTTTTTAAATTAAAGTCAATTATTTTTTTTTATTGTTTGATGTAAAATTGTTCAATTATTGTTATACATGTTTCAATTTATTTATATTTAGAGTTTTTAAAACTTTAGGAATTTTCGATTTTCCTTCCTACAGATGTTTTATTTTTCTCATGAAAGTAGTCTATACCCTAATTGATTGAATATCATTTGTTATTTTATTTTTTTTTTTGTTTTTGTTAATATGGAATGATTAACAAAATCATTAAATATTGAAATGTCAAGATAGGAAAATAGAAATACTAAGAAATAATAAATGATTTTCATTTAATTATAGTTAGAAGGACTTTTATATTGAACTTTACTCTCAAGTAGAACATTTTCCTAATAAAAAACAATAAACCACTAACAAAATATTCCAAAGCACATATTTTGTTTCGTTTGTGTTACCATGACAACTGCATCGTTTTCGGTATTGTTTTTTTCACATATTAAATTTTCTACAAAGGCTTCTACGATCTGACATCATTTATCATACATGTATATATATATATATATATATATATATGTGTGTGTGTGTGTGTGTGTGTGTGTGTGTGTGTGTGTGTGTGTGTGTGTGTGTGTGTGTGTGTGTGTGTGTGTGTGTGTGTGTGTGTGTGTGTGTGTGTGTGTGTGTGTGTGTGTGTGTGTGTGTGTGTGTGTGTGTGTGTGTGTGTGTGTGTGTGTGTGTGTGTGTGTGAGTGCGTATATATATATATATATATATATATATATATATATGGCTGTGTATGTTTTGGTGATAATTTATTTTTATTAATTTATACGATACGTCAAACTTTTGATATTTTCACGACGTCCAATGGAGACACGAGTGTTAGGTTTTATTAATATTTCGTATTATTATCAGCGGCTGTCAATCTAAAAAAGTATGTCGTAAAAATAAGTAAATAATACACTTCATGTTTTTTCCGTACGGCGGCCCGTTCCGTTTGTTTAATTGGATTCGTCGATTTTTCGTTATTTTTTCTTGTTCGTTTCATTAAATCGTCGTATTCGACGGAAAACGATTCGTTGTGTGTGTGTTTTTTATGTATTTATTTCGGTAGAAGCCATTCTTCTTTTTTTTAATAGTATTTGTTTTTTAAACAACGAAGATTTCCAATTGTTTCGAAGATAGCAACAATGATTATCTTTTGAATTTTATGTAAATTATTTTCATTGTGTACTAGTTTTTTTGTAAAAGTGCAATAAACTAAATTGTTTGTTTTTAGCGACTGTTACAGTTTTAAGTTTGTAGTAATAGGTTTGGAAAGTTATTAAAATATATAAAAACAATTTTATATATATATATATATATATATATATATATGTATATATATATATATATATATATATATATATATATATATATATATATATATATATATATATATATATATATATATATATATATATATATATAAGGATACCATGTCTTTTAAATGGCAGAGAAAAATGCACTAGAGAAAAAAATAAAACGACGTATAAACAGCAGCGTACACGTTTCCTAGACTTTTTTCTACACCACAAATGTGCGGTTTGGTCTAGTTTAGAGTTAGAGTAGAGGACGAGAAAAAAAACACACACATACACAGAGAAGTAAAGCGGATAAAAAACATTAAAAACAAAAAAAAATTTACTCGTAAGATACGAAACGAGCAAAAGAGAAGGAACTTATGTAAGTAGTTTAGATTTCGTGTGCGGAACGAGGACGACGGATTCGTACATACGTCGATCGAGTACTGTTTTAAGTGACGTTAGATTTATTTATAAGAGATGCGAGAGTCGTGTGTTTTTTTTCTCATACATCTCGTTGACGTCGAGATATATGTGTTCCAGTGACGGGATTCGATCTCGGAATCTCGATGGTGCGGAACTAACGGCTTACAGTAGGTGTGTGCTGTTTGGTCGTTTGTTGTATAACCAAACACTACTATATATATTCACACACATACATTTTATATATATATATATATATATATATATATATATACACATACATACATACATTTACAATTTTCTTAATTAGCGGATATTAAGTCGCATAGCAGGCCGTGCTTAAAAGGTTTTCATATTTTTTTTCTGTTTTATTTTCCAAAGATATCTTGGTCCATAATACCTCATTAATGAATGTATATATATATATATATATATATATATATATATATATATAAATGGGTGTGTGTGGAGAATTTATTAAAGATGGAGGGATAAAATTGTGAAATATAGTGAAAGTGAGGGTTGAATGAGATATATTGCATACAAGAAACAATGGATGAATTTTGGGAAAATAATTAAAGAAAATCAGTAACATTCGATAAGACTTTTGCACATCAGTGGGATGATATAAGATTTTTTAATGATTATATATATATATATATATATATATATATATATAAATATATATATATATAATTAATCATAAACACCATATCAAAAGTGAGAAGTTAAAAATGGAAATGAATCAATTATATAGCAAAACAAATCCTATCGATAGACAAGATAAATTTATTGATTGGGAACTCAGAAATATAAAAAGCTCCTTGAAAAAATCCATAGATAAATGGAAAAAGAAAATTTATATACATATAAAAATTTGTCAGAATGAAAGCATTGGATCTCTAGAAGTGGGGAAATTTTGGGAGAAGCGCTAATCCAGCTGTAGATATAAATAAGCTGCTGTTGTTGATGATGATGATGTTTTTAGCAAACATTTATAAGAAATTAAAACAGTATAAATTTTTCTTATATTCTATAGTTGGCTTTATTAAACAATAAATATATTTATTAATTATTTTTTGTTTTTTTGTATACCCGTTTGTTTATATCAATATTTTTTTCATTTGTCTTACTCGACAGTTGATTTTTTTTAAATATTCATTTATTTCTTCTTTATTTTTTCAAATTTATTTATTTGTTTTTTAATCGATTTCAAAACGTTACTTATACATTTTATATATTGCATGCATCAAAATATCTGCATTTCATTTAAAATAATCGTTCACTGTGTGGGCGATAAGCAAAGACGTAAATTGATCACAGGCCCATTTGTTTGTAACAGTAGGTTTTTTTTTCAAAAAATCCGTATTGAATATTTTAGCTTACACAACTGGATTTACTGGTCTACGAATTGTTTCTCTTGTACGGATTTGCATTTTATATGATTTGAAAGTAAATTGGAAATTTATATAAATAGATTTAGTGTCATGACATTATATATATATATATATATATATATATATATATATATATATATATATATATATATATATATATGTATGTATAAAAAAGAAATGGCATGCATAGAAGAGCTTAAATGAATATTACCTTGGCTAAATTTATTTCAAAAATAAATGTTACCTTTTTTAGATTTAATAAAATATTTCACTTTCTATATATTTAATTGCTTTCTGAGGATTTCTTTCAGAATTAATACTAATTAATTTGAAATCTATTATAGGTACCTTTCTATCTTTTTTCAAACTATATTGATTTATTAAATTTGTTATGCATTCAGTTAAATTCTAAATCGAATAGATATTTTTAACATTTTTTTTAATTCGAAAAATCAAAACTATACAGCATATATATATATATATATATATATATATATATATAAATATATACATTTCTGACGCGTCGTAGAGTTATGTATCTCGTTGATCAGTGATGAAATAAGACGAAAACAGTACCAAAAACGAGACGGAGTACACTAATTAAAATTCGACATTTTTCACAGACACATTTTACACGATTTGAATCTATATTTGTATGGAATTCTTTCGAAGTCGCACACAAATACAAACACATATATACATATATATATATATATATATATATATATATATATATATATATGTATATATGTATGTATAAAAAAGAAATGGCATGCATAGAAGAGCTCAAATGAATATTAACTTGGATAAATTTATTTCAAAAATAAATGTTACCTTTTTTAGATTTAATAAAATATTTCACTTTCTATATATTTAATTGCTTTCTGAGGATTTCTTTCAGAATTAATACTAATTAATTTGAAATCTATTATAGGTACCTTTCTATCTTTTTTCAAACTATATTGATTTATTAAATTTGTTATGCATTCAGTTAGATTCTAAATCGAATAGATATTTTTAACATTTTTTTTAATTCGAAAAATCAAAACTATACAGCATATATATATATATATATATATATATATATATATATATATATATATATATAAATATATACATTTCTGACGCGTCGTAGAGTTATGTATCTCGTTGATCAGTGATGAAATAAGACGAAAACAGTACCAAAAACGAGACGGAGTACACTAATTAAAATTCGACATTTTTCACAGACACATTTTACACGATTTGAATCTATATTTGTATGGAATTCTTTCGAAGTCGCACACAAATACAAACACATATATACATATATATATATATATATATATATATATATATATATATATATATATATATATATATATATATATATATATATATATTTTGTCGACTGTGTGACGCGTTCATTCGATATGTTTTGGCGTTCAGATTGACTGGTAAAATTCGTCTTGTAAGTCTGAGATGAGCATCTTCTTCTTCATCTCGTTTTTAAAATGATTGCCAGATGGTCTTCCATCCATATGTAACGGTTGGGATGCTGTAAGATCTGTACGTGTGTGTATAATTATTTCGATTCGTTTCAGACGATGTTCGGATGTACAAAATTTATTTATACACGCTACATACATACACACACACACACACACACATATATATATATATGTATACATGTATGCAAAAATGTATTAATGTCCGTCTTCGAAACAAACAAAAAAAAAGAACAGAGAGAAAGTATGTAAAACGTCTGAGCGCGGCCAATTATGCAATTACGAATTTCTAGATATGAGACGCATAGTTGGCTATGTTAATATTTTTTTCGTATCGAGTTTCTTCAGTCGTTCGTTTTGGTTGTAGATGATTTGATTTCAAAGGTGATCTCGATTTTGTGTTTTGTTCGTTTTGCCGTTTTCGAAAAGAGTGTAAACAAATTTTCTGGCACTTATGTCGTACGTACAGACAGACGTACAAAGTTTTAAACGAATAAATGACTTTTACGTTTCAAATATTGTAAAAAAATACACACACACACACACACTCTCTCTCTCTCTCTCTCTCTCTCTCTCTCTATATATATATATATATATATATATATATATATATGTATGTATGTATGTATGTGTATATATGGAACAGCCAGGAAACAATGGAAGAATTTTAAGAAAACATTTCAAAAGGGCCAGTGATATTTGATGAAGCTTTCGCTCAGTAGTTGACTGATATATGGGCTTTTATTATGGTGTATATATATATATATATATATATATATATATAATAGGAGAAAAGACTATCGAGAGACAAAAAAAAATATTAATTAAGAACTTAGATATTTAAAAAAGCCCAAGAAAAGTTCTATAAATAGATGAAAAAGGGATATAAGAAAATTTAATTGAGTTGACTAGAAGAAAAAGGCGTTTGATCAGTCGAAATGGAAGGTTTTGAGAAAGGTCTTCATCCAGCAGTGGATAGAGAGAAACTGCTGTTGTAAATATATATACGAGGGTCGTTTGATAAGTATGGTAAATTTATTTATTGTTTAATTTAATTAATTAAATTAAATTTTTCAATTTGTTGTTTTGGAACTGTGGCATTAAAATTTGGGTATTAAAGAAAAAGTAAAAAAATATAAATCAAAATCATCCAGTCATATAGTAAATAAATCATTGCTAAACAAGATCAATTATTGATTGGAACCTAAAGATATAAAGAAAAAAAAACATGGATATATGGGACAGAGACATAAGAAAATTTGTCGAGATAGAGTGAAAAAGAAAGACGTGGATTTATTTGTTGTTTTGGAACTGTGGCCGATTCACTTTACACAAATGAATTTTAACCCCAACACCACAATAATTCAAACTGTTCAATAATCACTTATTGTTCACTTATTATTTATAATTATATCGGTTCATGCATTTCGATGGCGACGCCATCATCGTCAGAGCCGTTCTGTTCACTTATATAAATAATAAGTGACCAATAAGTGATTATTGAACACTAAACTATTATGGTGTTGGAGTTAAAATTCATTTGTGTAAATTTTTCAATTTATTTTTTCTTATTTTTTTACCATACTTATCAAACGACCCTCGTACATATATCAATTGTTATGAAGTTTTCAATAATCACTAATTGTTTTTTTTTGTTTGTTTGTTTATAAAATAGTTGAATAATACACATTTCGATGGCGATGCCATCATCATCAGAGCCTTCTTGTCTCATTATACTTTACTATAACAGATTATTCTTCCTCATATTTCGCCACGAAAATGTCACACCATTCAGATCACATTCTGTTTAGTATTTTTTTAATAAACTTCTGAAACTTTACACAAATGATTTTTTTACACAAATGTATTAGTTTTCAATAATCATAAATTGATCAAAAAAGAAAACACTTATTTGTTATTTTGGAACTGTGGCTGATTTACTCTACACAAATGTATTTTAACCCCAACATCACAATAATTTAAAGTATTCAATAATCACTTGTTGTTCACGTATTATTTATAATTATATCGGCTAATCATAGTCAGAGCCTTTCTGTCAACCTCTGCCAAACTTCGAAATTTATTTGAAAAATACAAAAATGATGATCAAAATTTCAGACAATCTAATCGATTCCATCTTCTCTTCGAATATTACCCATACATGTTACCAAATGTGACAAATCAGCCCTAATACATGTTATCCAAATAAAAACTGATCCTCGATTCTCAAAATCACCATAATTACATTATATACGATCTACTACTACGCGTTTCTCTTCCGTAAAACGAATCACTGCGTTCCTTATCATCACACGATCCCAGCCCGTAACTACACTGGGCAACAGTGGAAGAGAAAAAAAAACAACAACATACATTCGAACACGAGACGTCGATGCTCGCTTATTTTTGAGTCTACGGCTCACTTGAGTTTTGAGTTAGTGCGCGATGTGTGCCTATAATAATGTGCCTATACACACATTCACATACATATATACATACATACATATATATATATATATATATATATATATATATATATTTGTGTATGTGTGTGTGTGTGTGTGTGGTGTGTTTGGCACCAGAGAGGGCGCACACATGCGTTCGACAGAAACGCACGTATTATACGTAGAGAGGAACGCGACGACGATACCAGCACCAGCAGCAGCGTTACAACGCTTTTTCTATGTTTCTGTTCGATTTAGAGTCTCACCTACAGTGGGTGGTCCACTTGACGATATATATATATATATATATATATATATATATATATATATATAAATATATATGTATGTATGTATGTATATAAAGTGCGAGATCATCACCGATTCTTTCTTCACGGCTGCATCGTCGTCGTCGTCCCGATGTGCCACATTTATCATTATATTAACATTAAAATCGTTTCTCATGTTCTCTGCTTTTTAATATCGCATCTTACACGTTTAACTGAATGATTAATTCGAAAACATTGGACTCAATTTTATACATGTATATATATATATATATATATATATATATATATATTTGTGTGTGTGTGTGGTATAAAAATAGCAAACGAATATACATGTTTCATAGATTATGAACAGATTTTGATTCCGGGTCTGTGTTAGTTCTAAGCATGAAAAACGAATGATAGAAAACATATGTTTCATACACACTTATATATATATATATATATATATATATATATATATATAAATACATACATATATAAAATATAGAATGTATGTATAAAGAGACGTCGATGTGCCATCGTACAATGAAACGTATTGACGTTCGAAACGATAGAAATGACTGATAAGAGGACGAGAGCCGAGCGTTATATGATGAAAAGCTAGAGGACATGTAGCGCATACACATACAGACATACATGGATTTATGTATACACACGTGTCTAAGTAGTAGACACGTAGAAGAGAAAATGCATACAGACGTTTTGATTCGTCCGTCGACGGATGCCCGAGCGTCGTACGTCGTCTCGACGCCATCCGTTGATTCGTCGTTTCGTCTGTCAATCAGACTAACGTTGCCACCCTCGTACAGACAAATCATCAACCCGTTTCGAATGTCTATACATCATATCTAGGCTGAGACATACGCGCGTACGTATACAGGTCTTGTGCAATTTATATTCGTTCATGTACATATCTCTGTATATAATTGTGTTTTATATATGGGATTTTGCAAATTTTCATGCGGAATATGAATACGGATTTTAACACATACGAACATTCCAATAATCAATCTTATTTAGGTATAATATCAAATTTTCCAATAAACGCTTCAGAAGTTTAAATGGAAATTAAACAAAAAATATTCAATTAATTAGATATCTATTTTCGTTATCGTTAAGTATATTCTAGGCCATTGATGATGAAATACAATTTCACTTAAATAAATATCTAGTTTAGTCCAATTTTCAGTCACTCTTTCACATAATTGTGGTCCAATTTCATGTATTACTACTACACATCCAATGTTCATTTTTAATACTTCTGTTGTTTGTAGTTTATCAACATAAACCAATGGTTTTTCATAATCCTACAGAAAATAATCCAATGGAGTTAGATTACATGATTTTGGAAGTTAATTGATAGGCCCATTTCGTAAAATAATGGACTCATTAAACTCTTGTTTCAATAAGTCTGTTGAAGTTTTTACAATTTCTAAACGTTGTTCAAGTATTAAACGTTCCATGGTAGTTTTTCAAAGTATAGTGAGATGAAATGTCGAAATGATATTAAAAAAATTGAAATTTAGCTGCCGTCAGCTCTCAAAGTTCTGACATTTTTATTGGAAAACTCTCTCTCTCTCTCTCTCTCTCTCTCTCTCTCTATATATATATATATATATATATATATATATATATAATTTGTATTTCAAAAAAATATTTTTTCAACAAGTGATGAAAAATATATTGTAAAATCACGTACCTTGAACAGTACATTAATAAATTATTGTAATAGTTTACGAAAAAAATAATAAAAATCATTGTCAGAGCTTTGTATTATAAAATTTAAATATTGTTATTTTTCTAAGGATTTTATAAAAATATTTTATACTACATAAATTTTATTTTAAATGCTTCTGTTGATTGTAATTTATCAGCATAAACAAATAATTTCACATAATCCCACAAAAAATAATCCAATGGAGTTAGATCACATGATCTTGGTGGCCAATTGATGGGTCCATTTCGTAAAATAATAAAATCATTAAACTCTTATTTCAATAAGTCTATTAAATATTTTATAATTCCTAAGCGTTATTGGAATATTAAATGTTTAATGGTAGTTTACCAAATTTAAAAAAAAAGTCAAATATGGCTGTTACCAGCTGTCAAAGTTCTGACATTCTTATCGGAAAATTCTATATATATAATTTAAAACTTCTTTCTTTGGAAAGTTTTTATGAAAAATTATCATGTTTTATTAAGTAGCCTATAACCTTAAATTTTCCTTTCCAAATGAAGTATCTGTCTTATATTCAACTGTTTCTTTTACCAACACCTATTCGAAAACGTTCCTAAGAAAATCATCATGCTTCATCATTTATCTTGAATTTTTCCTTCCTACATAAAAGATCTTTTTCCATCCACTTTTTCAATATTCGAGTATTACTTTTTCTATGCACCCAATTTATTTCTGTTTTATTTTTCCATACTCGCATTTCCTCTACTCCTATTTAATTTCTCTCTAACTTAACCAGATTCCAAACTTTCGTATCCACATATCAACACACTGCAAACAAACTTTTTTTAAAACGATTTCTTCATATCTTAAATGAATGTAATTTTGATCAATAGATATTGGAAATTTTAGAATTATTTAGTCCAATTAAGAAAATATTTTGGTGCTTGGGATGAGTAAGTCATTTGTATTGAAGTGACTTTACAACAGTCAAATACTTTTTTAAAATTAAAAATCAGTACTTTTTTTTGCGAAAAAAATAACTTTTTTTTTATTGATCCAATATGGAAGATCAATTGGATAAATCGATAGAATAAGAATGGCATGTTTGCAAATTATATATATATATATATATATATATATATATATATATATATATATATATATATATATATATATGGAAAAACAGTAACAGAAATGTATTTCCAAAAGTTTCTACCAGAAATTCGTTCGTACTTGTGACGTAAACATGAAGAACACCCATAATTCGTATAATGAGCACGCAATAATAACGAAATACCGTCCGTTCGTACCGACGCACATACACCACGCACGCACACGCGTTATCTGTTTTCTTTCTTTCGCTTCTTCCACTTCTTCCACGTATTCTTGTTCATATCGCGTTATTAACGATGGCCAACGAACGTCGACGACGACGACGTCGTCATCGTCGTCGTTGTCGGCGACGGCACGGGAACGAACTGGGAACAAACGCGCCGCGTTTATATGTTCCGGCCGGGTGTGAGGTATACAACGGGGGCAGAAGATTGGTGGGTATAATATGTCAACAACAGAGCCAAGGTCAAGTTGATTTATGCACACACAGTTGACTAGGTCACGGTCTCTCTCTCCTCCACTTGTTCCATTCAACGGCCCATATTATATAACATATATACGTACGGTACACGGCGTGCATACGCGCGTGGGGACGCTCTGTGCACGGCGCGCACGTTGCGGACGCTGCGCGTCTTCGACGACGACGACGTCGTCGTCGTTCGTTTATTTCGGATGACATTTTTGACAAGCACATACTCTTACAAAAACACACACTTGAATACACGTACATAAAAAACGTACGTGTGTTGTTTCACATTTTTGAAAATATATATAATGTTTAAAGTTAGCGTTGAAAAACAAAATCGAATGAAAAACAATTAGACAAAACAAATGTACAATAACATTTTTTTTTGTTTATTTTTTAAAAATACACAGTACTATATCTAGATTGTTTTTTTCTCTAAGAATCGACCAAAATAGTGTTTATTCCAGAATGTTTATAAAATAATATCGACATTTGATCATTTATCTATCTAAATATTTTTAGAAAAAAATCTTTTTTTTGTATCTAAATTTGTTCAAAACTGATACAACATTTAACTGATAATAATTTGAGGTAATCTGATCAATCCCCCCCCCACACACAACAAAAAAAAATGAAATCATTTCTAACGAAAAATTATGAATTTATTTCCATACGAAATTAGCGATTGTTTTAATTCGAATATTAAATTCGTACATACTTATATCCAAATCGTTCATAGTTTTGTATAAAAGAAATGATTAAATAAAAATATTTTAAAAAAACACATAAGACAGATTTCAAAACAAATACTATCACAGGAGACTATGACGTGCGATTGTTTGACCAATCACATGTGACTTGACGTACCGAGCTTTTAATAGTTAAACAAAAAGATTGCAACTTTTGTTTCACAATTGTTTATCATTTATTGTTTACAAGATTGTTTTTATATTCTAATGTTTTTTTTTTAATATTAATTATTTTAATTTGTGTTATCTCTATATTTATTTTCTGTTTTTCTAATTAAATATGTTTTCTGATACAAAATTTTGAAATATATTTACATGTATTCTAACAAACTTGTAATTATTTACTAATTATAAATATATATATATATGAATGTATAAACGAGAAGTGTATTGTACATGCATAATGGAACGATCTGTACACACACCTAATCTAGAACTAGTTCCTTATTGGGCAGTTTAATAATTAGCGGTATCAGCTAACCTTTCAGCACGCTATCTCCAATACATAAAATATCAATTTGAACGCGTATGTCATTGACTCGCGTGAATTTCATTCACAGGCGTTGAGATTTTTCAAATAGAAAAAACGCACACTCACATACACTGAAATGTACATAACCATAAACACACACACACAAATATATATATATATATATATATATATATATATATATATATATTTGTGTGTGTGTATGTATAAAGTTTTGTGTACACTGCGTGGAGAACCTGTCTAGCTGGTCAAATGATTAATTATACATTGTGTCAACTTTTATATTAAGCAACAGATAGCAACATTATTGTACATGTTCGAAGAAAAGCAACGCGACGATTGTGTCTGAAACGTTATTTATATGCATGTGTATAGTTTGTGTTTGATTTTTTCCCTGCACTGCGTCGCTCTCTCCGTAGAAACAAATATGGGAAAAGTGTGTTTGTTTTTTTTTTCTTCGTAGTATTCAAATTCCAACTCTCTCTCAGGTATAGTCACTCGTGTTATGATATTTATCCAAATATATATATATATATATATATATATATATATATACATATACAGGTGGCCCAAATAAAAATAAAGATTATATCCTTCAGCTACATTTGGGCTATCCTCCTATATAAAAGAAGTGACTCCTAAGCACAGATTAGGAATGAAAAATAGTAAGCTTGAATTATTGAAATTTTTAATGAATTTCTATTAGACGTGTTTGTGTTTTACAATACTCTTTATTCCATTATATTCAATCTAATATCTTCCTGAATGAACATCTCTAAGCATCAATTAGGAACGAATGAAAATAAAATCATTTTTTCATTGAAATCATTTTTTTCAATGTACAATCATAAATAAGTTTATTATTATTTCAATTAAATTTAAAATGTTCTGTAGTGAGATTTGTCTATGAACTTCCAGAATTTCTTAGATTTTTTTATGATTGAAGAAAATTGTAGGATCTGAAGTATTTTGTTTTTTAATGGAATTGAAATCAGTTAAATACTTATTTCAGACAATGAAATAAGTATTTAACTCTTGATGATTGGAAGGATCTACTGTTAGGACATTACACCTGTACTATAGAAAATTAAGAGATCTGTTCCAGAATAATAAGAGTGAATTACCAGGTTATTTCAGTTAAATTTTCGTTGTGATTGATCTTTTTTAGCTATTATTGGCCAGTAAAAGACTCCTAACTGTAGCTAGCCTAGAACTCTGCTGATTAAACATTGCGAAGCAGTTTTATTAGGAACTCTGAAAATTGCACTCTCTTCTTAAACGTTGTCTATAAACTAGAAATCTGCAGAATATTTGTTATTTCCCAAGATAGACACTCTATCATTAGGCATTCTAGAAGAGTACTGGAAATTTTCTTGGCCATGGCCCATTTATATATCTTTGTTATTGATAGGTATTAAAAAAATTTTTGATCGCCTGTTAAAGACTAATATAATTTGGAATTTTTCTTGTGTATTGGCTTTTATTTGAACGATTCTCTGTATATTCCTTTTAGTTTTTCGTTCGTTGTCAGATTCTCGTTAGACATACATCCCACCCAACGGATTCTTCCAAGATCAACAAAAGCCTTCTTCGTTATTAATTACACAAATAAACGAATAACTCATACGCACAGCTAACTATTCGATCTATTATTATTTGTTGTCGTAGCTGTTGAGTATTTTTTTCGCTTTTTCGCCGCTTACTAGATTTATGTATATGTTTATCCGAAGAGAAACATTTGAAAGGAATATGAGTTACATCTTCTGAAACACATGTGTGTGTGTGTGTGTGTGTGCGTATGTCTCACTGTGTGTGATTGCGCGAGTCGATAAAACAGCATATCGGTGTGTGTATGTCTGCCTGCTGCCTACTGCCGACTGCGGCGACTTGGCTCGCATTACGTCCGACACGGTTCTTCCATTAGGCGCAAGGAGATAGGCGCACGAACGCTAATCGCAATATGAAAATGAATATTTCACTCTATACTGTGTATTCTTTGTTCTTTCCGTGTTTTTTTCACGCTTTCATCTCTCGGATACCATTAAACCGATATTACATACACACACACAAATATATATATATATATATATATACATGTGTGTGTGTGTGTGCACATGTCAATATATGATCATGATTTGTGTAAATATACAACTAGTGTTTGGATTAAAAGTTATGCGTGCGTGTATAGAATTCCGTCCAAAACACTGTATTGAAAATTTGATAAACGCTGATGGAACGTCGAGGATCGTATTGTTTTATTTACTTTGGAGAATGTGAAACGCGATATCGAATAAGTACATAGAAATCGTCTAGTCAGGATTAGAGCGTCGAACGATGATTATAATTAATTGATGAAAACTATAATTTTTTGTGTTTATATTTTTTTTCAACCCCTTTCGGTCGTAAATCTGCTCTCGTCCATCACAGAATTTTTATTGTTCCGATAGTAGGTATACTTTCAGACACCCCCACACGATATCATTCTGTACGTGTGTTACTCTGAGTCAACTTTCTATGGGGATGTAATAGATAATTTATAAGGCTTTTTCGTTTTCGTTTTAGGTGTAAAATTAGTTTCAATTCGATCATTAAATGGAGGCAGAACATTGAATATACGTTCTCAAAAATCAGGATTTCACATTGAAGAATATTATTATTAAAAAAAATCGAAAATAATGCTATTTCGTATTAAACATTCTAGACAAAACAGAAAATGATTGAAAAATCACAAAAAGATCCGTTCAGAGTGCTCTACGATCTTCGTATGCGTGAGTTGTTGAAAGGGAAAAAAAATGAACGTCGGACGAATGAGAAAACGTAACGACGCAACAACGCCTACTGCGATCTAATGTAACGACGTTGCAGAAATAAAAAAAAAACTTTAAAATTCCCACACTATATCATCGGCGGTCGCACTGATTCCAACTTAAAAAACGATAAATCACTACATGTCATTGCAAGAGTCTATATTATAACAGACCATCTCTTGGTCGAGATGTGCTTACCTGCCTGCTCGCTAACGAAACGAAAACAGCAAAAATTCTACACATCACATACATACATACATACATACATACGTACAGTCATACAAATATATATATATATATATATATATATATAAACGACGAGGATGAGAGAAGCACGTACGCGTTTGCTGGAACGAGAGCCGACGATCGTCGACCGTAAGCAGTCAGTCAGTCAGTCTCCTCAGCCCCACGGTGATTTATTCCGTACGGGCTGTCACGGTGCTCCTTTTCAGTTTACAAGTTAATTATATGTTTTTTCGTAATAAGTATTAGTTTAAATTGTATTATTACCTGTATTTTTATGTTATTACAGTGTGTTTTCGGAACGATTTTTCTCACTTCGTGCGTCTCGTTCCCTCGTCGAGGGCTTTTTTATTACTGCATAATTTTCGATTAGCACTTGTTAGCGTTACGCTTCTATTCCTTAATCGCGGTCGCTTTGATTTAATTTCGATTCTTTTTTCTCCTCATCGCTTTAATTATGTCCGTGATTATATATATATATATATATATATATATATATATATATATATATATATATTCGGATGAGAAAGGAAATCGTTAACTGATGCAATGAATACCAAAAAAACTACTCTCATTTGGATTTATAGATTATGAAAAAAATTTCAATTCAATCAATACGTCAATGATATTAAACGTATTGAAGAAGCATGTATTGAACTTTTAGGAAATATTTATATAGAGTGATCCAAATGAGTCTGAATGGTTTAGATATACATTTACTTGTTTATTATCATTTATTGTTCTTTACTATCCTTCAGATTTGTATCTATAGAAATTCTACATTATCGAAGAAGGAAGGAAATTTAAAATTATGGACGGAGTAAGCTAGAGCGATGTGATATGTACATCAGTATTAGAAAAAATATTAGAATACTAAATTGGAAATCTAAAGAATTAAAAGAAATGGAGAAAAAATTAATCACTTAAGGGGGTATTCTAGTCTAGAATTTTGAAAAATCGATTTATTTTTTTGCATATTTTCAAAGTTTAGACCTTTAAGAATATGTCTTTAAGAGGATTTTTCGAAATTCGAATTATTTTCGGAGTTATAGCTATTTTTGTCTGGCTGGAATGAATCAACTTTAAACGCGTTTTTCTCGAAACTACTTTTTTCGACACGGTTGACGTGATATCTCAAGTTCTAATGGACCGATTTACTTGAAATTTGGTACAGAGCTTCTCGATATAACAGTGATTGTTCCCATCTAGGATTTTTTTGACAATTTTGTTTTTTACTATTTTTAAAAAATTTCGAAAGTTGAAAAAAATAGGGCAAAAAATAACTGTATTTTCACTTTTTACGAAAAAATTGTTTTTTTAATTTCCCTAGGCGGGGATACTACTACAACCTTCTTTTTTAATATTTTCAAAAAAAATTTTGTTTCATATGACCGGAAGGGTTGGAACCACGGAGACACCTTTTTTTCGAGCCCCCACTTTGTCAGCCTGTACCTTTTTCAATTTTGAATTTTTTGTTTTTAATAATACTTTTTTATACTCTTAAAATGTCAATAAATAACTGATTAAAAAAATGGATAGTAAAAATATTTGTTGTTTTTTTTTATAGCGCCCGAAAAAAAACCTAAAATTCGTACGTCTAGACTAGAATACCCCCTTAAGAAAATTTAATCATTTAATCAACAAGTCCAGAATGTGTTTCTGTGTAGATAATCTTTATTAGTTGAAAAAAAATCATTCCGTGTTCGGACAATTCGATTATGTAATCCGATGCGCCCGTCCAGCGTCCATAACTCCATTTCAGTATAAACAGATGTGCTGTCTCGCCGTCGACAATAAAAATACGTACAATTAATCTAATTCGAAAGTGGAACGTTTCTGTTACAATAATAATCGTGCCAGTATACTAAACAATTCGACAATTCCAGTTTGACGACGTCCATCTATCACTAACGAACGACACGGACAGCACAAAACGTGCGGACACGGACGGACGTACGTACGGACAAATAGACGGACGGACGACCAATCAACGACGGCGACGATGTGAAAAAATCGCGCTAAGTATGATAAACTGAACGTACTGAATCAGTGGTGTGTGTAAGTGAGAGTAAATGACAAGTGACAATCACATCTCTCATCCATCTCAATTCGCGGCGTTCGTTTGTGTCGTCGGTGCAGTTTGACGCGAGGCGCGCGCCGTGCACTAATTAATTTAAATTACGCGCCTCTTTCGACACGGCGACAGCAAAACAACACAACTATCACACACATTTATATATATATATATATATATATATATATATATATATATATATATACATATACACATATATCCATATATATATATATATGCAACATGCATTTGTATGAGGTGCATATGCGGTAAATACGAATAAATACATACATATGCATTTAAACATTACCGGTCATTGTCGTAAATGAGATCTTGGACGGCCGTGACTTTAAAACGTTTTGTCGGTCGTTTGTCGTTATTATTGTTTTTTTTTGTTTTCGTTTCGTTCAATTTGCTTATTTGTTTCGGTTGTTTTTTTTTTTTGTTTTTGTTTTGTTTTTTTGAAAACGAATATTGGACCGTGACTTTTTTGTTTGTTTTACTCACTGTACGTTTTTGTTTTCTACAAGAAAAAATATCATAGACGGCCAAATTTGCAACGAACCATACTTCGAACGACATTGTATTTGTCTTTTTTCCATTTCACATGCTTGAGAATGTTGTTTTTTCCATACAACGCTGCGTTCACAATTTGTTTATTCGAGTTCATACTTTATTATGGAAACAAACGTTTCGTATTTGTAATGAGCCAAGTTTCGATAATGAGTACTGAAATATTTTTTTCAATTTACGTTCGTGGAATTGAAGAAAATATCCATTTATATACACATGTTCAGAAAAAATGATGTTCCAAATAAGTTTTTTTTCGGATTCGATTCGAATTTTATCCTCTGGCTATGTTCCATTGTCACAATCATTCGCAGCTAATTCATTCGCGTGCGAATGAATCGATTAGAAAAAATCATAAAAAAATCATCTCCCTGTTCGCAAAGTCGTACAAGTTTTCGTACTCGAAACATCCATTTCCTCCTCGTCGACAATCGCTCATTCGTATCAATTTTCGATCGGATACAATAAATCAACGTTTCAATTCGAACTCCACCTGTTCATTAAACATGTATGCGGCGTCGTGTTTCGACGTTTTGCACGACACGCGGAAACTTTGCGCCGACACTCGATGGCCTCTATATCGGGGTAATAAAATGTCTATTATGGGGATACGACGAAGATGCCGTCCTCGACTGTCTGTGTGCGCGTGTATGTGTGTGCTCGTCTGTCTATCTGTGTTTTTTTTCTCTCCCCTCTTGTAAGGTGAAACGAGCGTCGCGATGCCAGTAAACAGCTTTTTTTGCAAATGAATTGGGTGTTAAAATGACTCCTGGTGTCATTTATTGTTCATGTAATGTGTTAGTAAAGGGGCGGAAATGGAGTTACCCTCGTTGCGGTGTTACCACCGTCACGGACGCAGTTTTTTCGAATGATCGATGTTGAGTTGTTTTTGTTGTAATGCGTGCGCGTTTGTTTCTTATAAATTAAAACAATCGTTGTTACTCGCGCGCAGCCAACTTTAATTAAATTATAAACAAATAAAAGCTTCTTCTAATCGATACGTTAAATAATAGCCTACTCGAATCGTTGTATTACTTAAAAAAATTAACAATTATTTCGATTGTCTCGATCAAAAACCTACCGAGAATATTTTTATCACACTAAATAAAATAGCAAAAAAAAAATACAAATTTGTATGACGTTAATTGAAGCTTAATTAATTTTAAAAAAAAAAACAAAAGCTTCATCTTCTAATCGATACGTTGAATAAATAATAGCCTACTTTAATCGATACATTATTTAGAAAATTAAAAATTGTTCTAAATACTTCAATCGAAATTCTACAAACTATTTTTTTTTAATACACACTAAACAAAATAGTCAAAGACAAATCGTGGAAGTTCTTACGATGTATTCGTAAAAAAGAAAATCGACTAACCTCAGTTTCTCTGTTACAGGTAAATGGTGTGGGAGAAGGGAATGGTCGACGCCTCCTGATGCCAGAGCAGCGTCGGACGCGGCGCGTCGCGGTGTCCTCTACTCGTCCGTCTTCCTCGGCAGTCCAGGTGAGTACTGAAACCAAACATTGTCGTCAACTAACGAACAGATGAACGATAAAGTGCGTGAGAATGTTTGAAAGAAAAAGTACAAAAAGGAGCTTTTAATAATTTTCCACACATCATTTCTAATATGAATTTAATACATATTTTGTATAATCGATTTTAATTCGTATATTATATTCGAGTAACTCTGTTAATGATTTTGAAATATTCGATTCATACTATAAAATCAGTACTAAAGCTACTTGAAGATGGAATAAAATTGTAACAAGATATTGTATAGTACAGAGTAACTCAAACCGATTGTAACAAGATATTATGTATAATAGTAACTCAAAAGTCATAACAAGAAGTGTTAAATATAGTAAATATGAAGGAACAGAAATAATTGTAATTATTTAATAAAATATCTATACACACATATCATGATCAGCATCAACCTTTTCCTATCCCACTGCTAGATAAAGACTTTTTCCAAAACTTTCCAGTATGACCGATCAAATACATACATACATTCATACATATATACAATATATATATACAATATATATATATATATATATATATATATATATATATATATATATATATATATATATATAAATAATGTAAACAAATTAAAATAATATACATAATCTTCATCATGATAAGCTTAATGGTATAGCCATAAATAATATTTAATTAAAACCGTAGAATGCTTTGACAATATGAAGAAAAGAGTTGAACGTGTGTTTCCATAGTAACGCTTATTGTAAATAACATAGAAATAGCCTAACCGAAACGGCGGACTACAATAGAATCAGATCTTGTAATCATGAATCTATTTGAATTAATTTTTTTCTTAAATGATTAATGCAACGTTGTATTAATAAAGAGCATCGAGTATTAAAAAAAGATAATTATTTTTTTTATATTTATGAGACACGCGTATAAAAATTAAACGATTAAAAATTCGAATTAAAAATAAAATATTTTGCATGTAGAAAACAATTCTGAAATAAAAATAACTTTTTTTTAATAGTAATGTTGTTTTTTCTAATGATGATGATTATTAGTTTTGCTTGACGAAAAAAAGTTTGTGTTATGAATTTTTATTCTATTTTGATGCAAATGAATAAAAAAGGACTTTTTTATCGACTGAATCAAAAATATATAAATATTTATAATTGAAATAAGCATTTGTTAATTTTATGAGTGACAATATCAACAGAAATGAATATAATTTTTTTTATTGAAACATGACAAAATGTTTAAAAAATCTTTGTAGTAATGAATAAATTTTTGGAAAAACAACAACGTCATAATTGACTAACAAATAATAATAATTATTATTTTTTCTGATTGAAAGAATATATTTATTCGATTCTTAAAAAATAATGTTTAATATGTCTCTTGTTTCTACTTTTATTGAATTAGAAAAACAATATTAAAAGATTTAAACAATTATTTTTTTTTTGAAAAAATGAAAAAGTCCAATTCAAAAATGAACATAACTTTTTTTTAGTTAAACATGAAAAAAGGTTTTTAAGAAAAGCTCTGTTGCGATGAGCAAATTTTTGATTGAATCCCGTCTTCGACGCGCTTTTAACGCGATGCACGCCGTGCAGCTCGACCGGCCGTCCGACCGGCCGCTCTCCGTCGCAGGTACGCGCGCTGTCGTCGTCCGACGTCCGGCGACGCGGCGGCCGCGAAAACGGCGTGTGTGCGCGCCGCGCGCCGTCAACTTGTCGACGCCGACGCGCGCCGTGAGATCGTTATTATTTCATTACATTATTACAGTTATTATTATTGTTGTTGTTGTTTGTTGATGTCGTTGTCGTCGGCGTCGTCGTCGCAGTCGTTTGTTTAAATACGTCCGTCCGACGTTTGCGTTCCACATTTGTTTTCGATTACTTTTTTTTCGCCTGCTTTGTTTTGATTACAAATTCGGTCTATGCTCCACGCGTGCGTGTTTTTTTTTTATTTAATTCGATTGTTTCATAATTGATTTTCGAAGTTTTTCCAACGCACACTAATTTTTCATTTAAAATCTTTTTTCATTTTTCTTTTAAACAGGAGCCCTTCCATTTTATTTGATACGTCTGATTCACTTAATGTCTTTATTCATAATTTCTACATTTTTTTTTAATTTATTTATATTAAACGAATATTTTTCTCGATCTGTTCTTTTTTCTATCCACACTGTAATTGATCATAGCATTACCATTCGAACGCGAATAAATGGATTAAAATAAATGATAAATATTAATTTGTTTTTATATTATTTAATAATTTTGTCACAGTTTAATTCGAATAAAATTAATTTAATAATTCATTGATTTTTAAATAATGATTTTATGCAGAAATTGATTTAATACCAGTTTCCTTTAAAATACTTGAAAGTATTAGGGTGACTTGTCATATGGTACTATGTATTTTTCTGTCCTTGTAAATAAATATTAATTATTGGTTTCTATTAAATCCGGAGAATTTTTTTTTAATGTATGATTCTATAAAGCAGAGAATTTTTGATACGACTGTCAAAATGCTTGTCAATGAAAAAAGTGATTGTTGAACAATTTTACATTCTTGTTTAATTCTGATTTGTCTGTTCACACAAATGAACTGTCACTCCAGCACATATTTTCTTACATATGAGATTTTTTTAACTTGCAAGTTTTTTTTAAAAAAAATATTTGCATATAGTTTAAATGCTTGATGAATTTTTTTTAAAACTGATAATATTTGTTGTCATTGACAAAAATCATATAAATACCCTGAACATAAATCAAATCATGGTTTATGTTTAGGGTATTTCGTTGATATCTGCTAAAATGTATTAAATTTACATGTCGTTTTTCTAATAGTATGTTTTAAAATGTTGGAATATTTTAAGAGATTCATGGAGTAGTTTGTTTTTTTTATAAAAAATCTATTTCGTTTTTTTTGAAAGAGTAAGAGCTATTTTGTATATGTGCATTTCTACATACATACATATATGAATATATATATATATATATATATATATATATATATATATATATATATATGTATGTATGTATGTATGTATGTATGTATATATGTATATTATGAGCGTGTGGAGTATTCGTGCAATTTCCAATATTGCTGTGAAAAATTCCACAAATTTCGCATAAAAAAATCGTCACAACATATAATTGTCGTTGTGCGAATTTCCTCTATCCCGTCGTACACGTATCGATATATCTCTCTTTATCGTCTATTTCCTACAATTTACACGTTCGCGATCAAATAACCGTATTAACAACCAACGTGTCGTCTCTGTTTCGCGCACGTCGGCCGATTCGAACGCGGTTCTCTCTCGTCGAAACGCATACTCGACTCATAGGAATTTTATTGATGTGTGTGTCTGTGTGTATAGCGTCAAAGTGTGTAACAGTAGTGGTAGTGTACGTACGACTATTGCTTTTCGATAGATGTACTTCAATCATCATCTCTTCATCTAACACGCACGCACACAAACAACACATCTCCGTTCGTACTTCAACTCGCATACACAGAACCGATCGTCGAACGCCTACTCCGACCGAAACCGCGTCATGTGCAGTACAAACGGATCCGCGTTCGCGCTCCGTCCCGCTCTCGCGCACGCCGATCCGACCTCTCGTGTCTCGCTCGGTAGCGGTGCGTCGGTTGTTTGCGTTCTACGCGTTTTTTTTTCCACCCGGACGCCGGTTCGTTCTCTTCTTTCAATCGGCGGCTCGTATGTCGCGCTCGCTCTATCGTTCGCGAACCAATCCTTCACGTTTCGTTGACAAACGTACATCACTCGAAACACGGTTCTCTCCTCGTAGCCGAGTTGGAGGGGACGACCGTACGTTGGAAGTTGAACGGCACCGGAGACCGAACCATCGACACGTCGATCGGATCGACAGAAACGGAGATACGTGTTCGGTTGCTATGACAACAGCCGCATACCCGCCTCGCGGCCATCGTATTTGTTCGTACGCGACTGCGCCCTAGCGTCGAGTGTGCGCACTAAACTCGTATATACATCTATGGTTTTACATGAGAATTAAAATCGTAAATGCACACACACATATATATATATATATATATATATATATATATATATATATATATATATATACATATATATAAAATATTTACACATTGTATTCTATCTATATTGTATATGCATTGTTCTCTACTGATAATTACTTTAGATATATATAAACTTTAAAAGTAATTAAGATATATATTTATATAAAAAAAACATACATGTATGTATATCAGTATGTATATATAAATATATATATATATATATATATATATATATATATATATATATATATATATACACATGGATGTACATGTGCTTCGTACATGGATAAAAAAATAAATAATTACATTTTTATGCATTTATTTGCATTGAAATGTAGATACAGTTGATATACGAGCTTTTGTTGTGTTTTCTATAAATTGATGTAACACTTTGAGACGGTTTTATGTAATTGTATCATTGCGTAAATCAATTCTTTTGTTTATTCATACGTCTGTCTGTCTGATTTTTTTCCATGATGATTGTTATTGATGGCGGCGTTGAATTCATTCAAATGAATTCAGTTAAGAAATCAGGTTTGTGGTTGGCTGTATTTTTTTCATTTAAAATTATTTTATAATGTTATTTAGTGGTTCGAGTGAGCGTTGGAAGTTGTATATTAAATGTTTTATCAGAAAAAGCTCTTGCGTTAAATATAAGAAGGCCATGGCGCAATGTAAATTGAGTTGTTCAGCTTTTACTAACGAATTTTTTAAATTATAAAGTCGTTTTACATGATTTATAGGGTTTGATCTTTTTGATTCAAAATTATTTTTTTTTTTATAAGGTGCATACGTGCATAAATATATATATATATATATATATATATATATGAATGAAAATGAATGAAGAGAAAAATCTCTCTTTTAATATATGAAATATTCAAATTTTATTTCAGTTTGTATGTAGATTTTTTTAAATATTAGAATAAGAAAGAATAAAAACGTGCTATTACGAGTTTCATTTTGTTTGAATGATTAAATATGAATTATTCACATTTTATAAGTTTTACGAAGAATGTTTGCATGTCGTAAATTATACTTTTTTTTGAAACAATATAAACGAAGTATGGAATTATCTATTTTTATTGGTAATAAATAATGATGATAGATATGAAATGTTTCTTTTTTTTAAAATAAAATTATTCGGTTGTATGAAGAAAAAAACGATAATAACAATAATAAAGAAAATTCGAGTAATCGTATTGCTCTATTAAAAATTATGTACATGATTTTATCGATAATTTCAAAAATAGGTCAGTTGAAAAACTGTTTATGTATTATTACTGTCATTATGTTGTTCTTTTAAGTGCTGGATATGAGAAAATTGGTATTTAAAATCAAAAATGGTCGTTGATATGAAACAAAAAGTTACTTTTTTTACATAATTTTTTTTCAAACACTTGTTTGTTGTTTCTATTGCAGTCAAAATTAGTTGATAGACGGTAATTCACTTTTAAACAAATTAAATTGATTCATTTCTTTTTCAAAATGGTTAGTGAAACAAACAACCATTGTTTTATATATTCAAAATAGAATTTTTTTTTAAAAAATATCAGTTTCTATATTTTGTATTCAAATATTTAGAGTAAATTAATTTAAAAAATATTATTATTAAATATAAGTTTTATTTAATATCCAAAATATCTGTTTTTTTATGA
>CP092093.1:36710000-36767500 GCA_029203775.1 Neoneuromus ignobilis | reverse complement strand
ATTGGTAAATAAATAAGGAGGCGTTGATTGTCTTAGTCGTAGACGTGCCTCAAAATAATCTAGAGACTATCTAAGAACGCGTTGATCGAAATTGGTATAATTTTGAAGCATGAGTAGGCGTTGAAAAGCTCGACAGAAATTCGAATGTTTTGTTTATTTGTTAATAACATTTTCGTTCGTCTGTTCTTTTTTTTCAAACAACAGTTTTGATTTCATTAGTTCATCCCAGTTTCTCTCATTATCGACCATTGTATATAAAAGATACTGGATTCAGTTCGAAATATTTCATTATTACAACACTATTGATCATATGACCGCTCTGAAATCTTTTAAAATATTTATTCATATCACTGTTTGTTATGTACTTGTGACAAGTTCACTTTAACGCGAATGAATTATCATTCCCAATACGACAAATACCTGATTTGGTAACGTTTGTGATTCGTTAACGAGAGACTTTGATCTTTTTTTTTTTTTTTTGAAAACGATATTATTATACGAATCTTGTTTTAATTAAAAAATATAGTGCGTGCCAAAAACACTGTATCGATTTCACGAACGAAATGAATCACAGTTGAATTCCAAACGTGCAAGTTCCGCTAATCTAAATTCCAATTCATGTTTCATCGCACTGTTTTAAGTAACACTCGCATATATATATATATATATATATATATATATATATATAATATTTCGAATATGTCACAATTTATTTGAATATATCAAAATGTCTCCGATACAATATTATTTTTAAAGACAACATTGCACATATATATATATATATATATATATATATATATATATATATATATATATATATATATAATAAATACGTATATATGTGTCTGAGTGTACAAGAGATGTTTAATGGCGATGATGATGATTCTGTCAACACTTCGACGCATCCGTCATCGCTGTCGACGCGACATCGTTCGGATGTCGTCGCGAGAGACGCCAACGTCAAATAGACCTGAAGACGTCCGTCATTTCTCAGCGCCGCGACGCCCGCTTTTTATCTTTCGAACGTGTCATCCTATATGTCGACACATATACAAATACACACACACGCACACAAGTCGATACAAACACATATATTTTACGACGACACGTTGTACGGTTCTGCGACGTTGTCAATATTTCAATGTGTATCAATAATCGTATATATAAACACGTTGAGTTCGTGAATTCGGTGTTAATTTTCATCAGAGCGGTGATTTTTTTTTTTATATCGGATTGTTTTTTCTATAAACGAGATGAGGTATCTTTGAATATCGTTGTGATTACTGTTTGTTTCGGTATTGGAAAGATGTTGAATGAAGAAAGTATGTAAGTTGCAACAGTAAACTAGTCTAGATTTTATAACACAACACTGTGACGATGATAGCATGATCATCGAAATGCACAGCGTCTTATAAAAAATTAAATGTACAATAAATTCTTTAAGAGAAAAACTTTGGATATTTTAAAATGAAAAGTTTTGGGAAAAACTTCATCCAGCAGTGGATAGAAATAGGCTATGTGATACATAGATACATACATACACACTTACACGTAAATAAGAGAAAAAAATAATATTAAAACAAAACAAAATAACTTCGTTGTGTACGGCCAACTGCGTTATATATATATATATATATATATATATATATATATATGTATATGTGTGTGTGTGTGTGTGTGTGTATAAACGAGAACCTTATGGAATGTGGATATTATATTATTATTATCGGCGAGGGCTGTGGGAACCAATTACGAGGCGTTTGACGGATGCGCCAATCAGACACACACACACACACACACACGGAGGACTCTCTCGAAAAAGAATAATCTTTTTCTGCCTACACGGCCATCTTGTACACACACATATATGTGTGTGTGTGTGTACTGTGACCCCGCGGGGTCAAGACGGTTCGGTCGTAGACGTTATTAACTCAGGTAAATGTGTTGCGGCTCAAATGGACTGTACGGAATTTTTATTATACATATTGTGTCTATATATATATATATATATATATATATATATATATATATATATATATATATATATATATATATATATATATATGTCGATAATGGCGCTGACATAGTAAAATATGCAATAGGAATGTATGTGTTTTCAAACAAGTTTGCTGTCGTGAGTTTGGTCGTCGTTCTACATCTTCTCTCGAAAAAATATTCATTATCAATTTTGTATATTTTTGTTGAAATTTGTAACGTGGATCAGAGTAGACAATAAATGATTACTGAACATTGTCAGTGAAATGATTTTGATATAGTTGATGAACTGAAGAATTTAAAGAGTTGTCGAACTTTTTCCTTGACCATTTCAAAAAATATTTTATATATGGACGAAATAATTTTGTTCGGAAATTCGTGAATTTATTTGAAAATGTTTAGTAATACATTTCGATTATATGGATTAAAAATGAAGAATGTACGGTTGATGAAATGGTAATTAATATGAAAGTAAATTAGTAAATGATCTGTTATTACAATTATACTATATATAAGACTATTCAATAATTATTTATTGTCAATATTATTTATTTTATGAGCTGATGTGCATTTCGATAATCATATCATCATTGTCAGAGGGTTCTAGATTTTATGATACAGAAACTGTCAACCACTGATTGAATAAAGACACATAACCATAAATTAGTATATATTTAGAAAAATTCGAACAATTAGTCTAGATTTTAACAGAAAAGCTCTGATGATGACGGCATTGCTATCGAAATGCATTATCCGATATAATTATAAATAATAAGTGATTATTGAACACTTGAAACTATTGTGGTGTTGGGGTTAAAATTCATCTGTGTAAACTAATACTTGAAATTTGGTGAATTCATGAATTGATATTTCAACTACAACAACATTTTTCTTAATCAAAATGATGGACATTGATTCATTGTTCACTTTGGTCATCAACACACATTCAATCCAATAAAAATATTCTGATAGTCGATGTTTAAAAATTCTGACAAATTTCTACAACAGAAATTATCAACAACAACTGAAATATTTATTGAGTTTTACACATCCGAAACACGATGGAAACTTCGAATATATATATTGTGTGTGTGTATGTGTGTGTGTACATGAATATTATTATACAATTTCGTCTATAATAAAAGTCGTAAGTTTGTTTCTGAAACATAGATTATAGGCATTAACTGTCGCTTAACAAAATTGTAGATATGTCAGAATGAATCAAACGAACGACATGAAAATATTTTTCAAAAAAATCTTTCAATGTGAACGTAGACCGACGATGAGACTTGTAAGACGTTGTACGCGAATTTTGTTACAAAAATCATATTTTACACACACATGTATATTATATATATATATACATGTGTGTGTGTGTGTGTATGGATATAAGTAAAGAGTTCCATCACTAGTATGCGTGTATCCGTGGACTTGTGTTACATATAAATCACACTTTCAACGAAAACATAAAGAAATCTTTAAAAGAAACACGGACACATATGTTTCTGTGTTCAAATCCGTGCACATTTACATTAATCTCTGAATTTTGTTTTCGACATTCACTTACAAACGACTGTAAACATAGACGGTCAAGTCAAAACACACTCCTGCTCGTGTACTCGACTGTGGCAGAAGTGTTTGTGATGTGATTTTTTTCCAATAACATACATTTATAAATACATACACACACACATATCTGTTTAGATATTTTAATTTTTATCGCGTGTATTTCTTAAAATAATAACAACGGCATTCGTTCGTTCACGGCTCGACGTTTATAGTTTGCTGTCGTTCGTTTATTTCGGTGGACGAGTACGGAACGAGCGATATTCGATTGGATTTCGTATGTATGTGCGTATGTCGCGGATTTCGAAACGATTATTTAATAGGTTTTAAATATATCGATTATAAATAGATCAGTGTGTATGTATGTATGTCTGTCTGTTTTTTTTTCTTTTTTGAAATTCGAATCGAACAAGTATTGTACTGTACGCCACTGGAGGATGAGTGGACGCGTCGAAAACTGCGATGTTGTTAAAATAATGTTCTATAGAGACGATGTGCAGTCGGCTGTGGAAATTTTATTGAAACAAAATGGCAATAAAATACGTTATAAATATTTACTTTCGTTTGATCGCGTTTCACTTGTTAATAAAATCGCCGCTTTCGTTATTTAAAAAAAAATATTGCCAATTAAAATAGCAACGCCAAGTACGATTTTTCACAACTATTACAATACACACACACACACACACAATATCCATATATATATATATATATATATATATATATATATATATATATATAACTATTCCTATTTATTCATTTTGTTGCGAATTAAAAAAATTAGTATTCTCGTAACTCGAATTTCATTGCTGGTAATAAATTCGCAAAGTAATTGAAGTGCCAGTTTTTCGTACAATCGAGCCAGCAGTTTTCTAAGTTCGATTTTTAAATATTGTACTGTTGAATATTAAATATGTTGAATAATGTAAATTGTAGAATGTTGAATATAATACAACTGAATTGGTTGTTTTGTATTCAAAAATAATCACATCGAATGGAATTCCGTAATTGAGTTTTATTCCAGAATTGACGTTGAATAGTGTTTATTTAGATATATCTTATTAAATGTGTTGATCATGGACTTTTTAAATACTGCTATCTTCAATTTTGAGTCATTTGATTTTATTTTGGCATCTAATGTCGGTTTAGATACAATATATTTTGTATTTAAATAAATTAACAAGTTCTCTAGTAATAATGCAATTTAGAATTGAATATCAAAGATATTTATTTGAATTATTCATTTGTTTAAAAAGTGTATTTTTATATTAAAAATAATTATTTCAATTAATCTAAAATATTTATAAAATTTATTTCATAATATGATACTTGTTTAACCCGTTCGCTACCAGTGCTTCAGGAGAAAAACCGCCACCAGAGTTCAGACGTTTTATTATTTAAATATGATACCAAATTTTCATTAATTTTTGCGATGTATTTATAACGTTTTAAATGATTAAATATGTAATTATCGGTAGACCAATAATATACTGTATCTATTTTATTATTTTTTAATATAATCCATCTGTTTGCGGCACGATCTGGTACAAACAATTATCATAAACTGATAATGAACACTCGTCACATATATGTGACGCTGGTAGCGAACGGGTTAATACAGAATCCTTCCCGATTTCATTTATCGAATATCGAGCTTTCGATATATATGGCACGATTGTGCATTTTTTTCAAAAAAACAAAACAATAGCATATACTTGAATGAAAGCTTTGACAAAACTTACATTGACGCCTTCTTGATTGTTTAATGAAAAATTATTAAGGTGGCCATATTTTTCAAAGAAATTTAAATCTAGTGTGAATATATATATAAATTTTTGAGTAAAGCTTTTACCCATTAGTGACTGAAAAGAGGTTGATGATGATGATGCTCATATAGGAAATCCAAATGTGACGCCTAGATTTGTGTTTTATGAAAAATAAACATGCGTGTAGTTTCTTTTTAATAGAACACAAATCCACGCGTCACATTCGGACGACCCTGTATAATTAGACGTGTTCATGCACAAACGTGTACAAATGATGTATTTTTTTCTTAGAAACAAACAACGTCGCGTGGGTGGTTAGTTTCTGGGATTCACGGGGCGAAAATGAAGTCGAGTGAAAAAAAAAATACATATATAAAACAGAATAAAAATATAACGTCGGAACGCGACGCGATTCGTCTTTTTTCCACGGCGTGTGTTTTTACACGTGTTTTGAATTAAAAACAGATTTTTCTCACTCGCTAAAAATAATGAAGCGTAACTTGTCGTTTGTGTGTGTATGTGCGGAGGAGATATATATTTGAAAAGTTCAATATACCGTCTTGTTTACAAGGATTTTAATAATCAGCCAATTATATATATATATATATATATATATATATATATATTTATATACACACACACAAAATGCTTAACGTGTGAATCAAATCTTGAGATTGTAGAAAAAGTCAGAGAATTATTAAAATACTAGTTTGAAATCGTTTCATCGTAGAATTATTAAATTTATTCTAGAGAAATAATCGATAGATTCCATAAAAGGTTAAATCTTCATTTTAAAGTTACAATATAAGAATTTGCGAAGAAATTATAATATAGTTGTTTTTAATACAGAGCTTTAAGAATAATTACATAATCATCGAAAAATGCAATAAACAGTTTCATAAAATGGGTGCGAATGATTATTTGTTTGCATATAAATTACTCTAGTATTGTGATATTGGGATAATATTTGTTGGTCATAAATAAATTCTTCAACTATTTTTTTGGAATTGTGGCGAATTTACTTTCATAAACGCGAAATATTACTCTAACATCATAAGAAATCGAAAAAAAAATGTTCAACAGTTATTTATTGTTCATTTTATTTTTTTATAAGCAGATATGCATTTTGATATTATCATCAGAGTTACATTAACAAATAGTTTGAAAAATAATTATTAAATACTTTTAACTGTCTAATGGTGTTGAGATGGATGATTCATTTGTGTGAAAATAAATTCATAAAATTGTAATTTAATACAAAAATCGTTACAATCGAACATCTCAAAGAACCCGACCTCTCTCCAATCTCTATTTTCCCCCTCACGACCAAACATTGCAAACGAACAAACAAAACAAACGTGCAAACATCACGTCGTCATGGTAAATATGTATCCCGTCACTATGGAAATAATATCGTCGATGACTAGATAATTAAAAAACATTAATAACAAATAACGCGCGCGTATACAGTAACGCATATCTGTTTAATTATACAGAGAGACACACGGGCGATGCTCGTTTTCATAACAGTTCGACGAACAGATAAATAAAATAGTACTGTTTCGTATGGAAAGAATGTAATCTCGGCAGAGACATCATTATCAGAATCGAAACTATTTGTTTAATACGATAATAAAATCAACGTCTTCGAAATTCATGTCCATCAAATCTCACATAAAACACACACACACTTATATGACCATATACGATTTTTATATATATATATATATCCAGTATCGCTTTATCATTTATTTTTAAGTATACTATCGCATTATTTTTTATTATAATTACCTTAGAACAGACATACCAGGATATAATAGTACTAATGCCAAGAGATATAACACACACACATATATATATATATATATATATATATATATATATATATATATATATATATATAAAATGTATTTTTTAGTGAATGTGTCTTCATATGCCATAATGGTAAAAGAATTTAACGCGTTTTTTATTGGCTGAAAACATGGCGTTGGTCAGTTCGACTCAAACGAATTATGCTAATGCGGAATCATCTGTTGTTGTATTACATACATATATAGATACACACATACACACACATAATATATATATATATATATATATATATATATTGTTGATTATAATAGATATTATATGAGCAGGCCATGGTAATACGATTTTTCGAAAGGACCCTACGGCTCGAATTCTCGTGGTCGACGTATATGAATAAATTAATGTTAATTTTTTCGACCGTTTATCGTACAATAAATATAAGAATATATATATATATATATATATATAATATGGATGGATATATTATGTAAAGAATGTTTCAGCTGCAATTGCCGTCGTACGATATTTTTATAATCAATTCGTAGACAATTTAATCATAACAGATCATGAAAAATGTATAAGGTCCGCGGCAGATGTTCGATACAAATTGGTGATCGTTTCGTGTTCGGGAAAAAAATTATTTTTTTATTGCATAAACTGAAATTTGTTACATACGATGTGGAAAAAAAATACATAACATTCGTCGTACGGACGCGTGTATGTGTGCGCACACGTATGTAAATGATGAAAATGTGATTAATAGTACGGTAATTAACATGGTTGGAAATTTTCGAGTGGACGTAATCGATGGTCGGTGGTCGTGTGACCGTTTTATGGAAACAGTTGTGCAAGTTTTAGAAAAAAAAATGATTCACGTCGACGGTGGCGTTGACGAAAAGCGTTATAACGAAATAAACAATCGAATGTAGAACAATAGGTGGCTTATGATCAATGTGCAAACAATAAAGCTTCGATTTCAATGATAACTTGATCTCGTTCTTGTAATCTAAAATCCAGACGTTTGTCTCCTCGTATGTTTCTTCCCCTCTCAAATTTCCAGTTATGTCTCAAGTCTAATATTTATTTATTATTTTATCTCGTCTGTTTGATTACGGCTTATACATTCGTTCTGTCATTCCATCCGATATCGACTTTAATTCAAATGTACAGTTTATGCATGCACATATGTTTATTCCTGTGGGATACGTTCAATGTATGTACCGTATATACAGACAATTACTTCGATGTAAAACCATACCCACGCACTCGTACATAAAATACACACACACACATTGGCAAACAAACGTAAAGCACATACGACAATTTTTTCATCTGACCTCGCGAAACCGCAGCCATCTCTGTCGCGCTCGGCGTCTTGACGCGCGCGTGCGATAGAGATCCGCGATTCGGATGATTAATTGTACGCGCACGGAGTCGATACAATGATAAATACTGGTATGAAGCGAGTTAAAAGTGCGGATTATCGGATTACGTTGGCACTACTGGTACGTTACCGAAGCGCTTACTTCAGGCGACAGGCAGGGCTGACAACCTATTTGTCATCCGGCTCGAAGGGTTTTTTTATTTTTATTTTTTTTTTTTATTTTATTTATTTTCAGGCGTCGTCCGAAGTGTTTAAATTAGATCCGCAATCGAAGTGGAATTGCGCGTGCACATTTTACCAATTAATGTATACACTCTCTCACAGTGTATATATATATATATATATATATATATATATATATATATATATATATATATATATATATACATATACATAAATACACACACACACACCTTATATACTCTGAAGAAGATAAAACGATCGAGTGGTCGACGATTTAATTGTTTTATTCTATTTTTTCCGCAATTTCGGATCAACTTAGTCGATTAACGATCTCTGTATAAAACAATCACGTTTTTACAATTTTCCACGTATGGGATTCGATTTAAGCTCAAGTGGAACTGAAATGAAAATTCCAAACTCGTCGAATATGTAGAGTTAAAAGGCCTTTTGTGACTAGTAAAGTGTTCGAGTAGACGTACGAATCGTTTTAATCGAAGCAAAATCATTCTCTCTAAATAAAATTGTCTGATTCTTCCATGAACCATGTAATTGTGGTTGGATCGTTGTAGTCCAGTTGTTTACTCAATTTTCTATGATATGTTAATTTGATTTAATTGTTTAAAATATATTAACATGTATTGGCATTTATTAAATAAATTAATTTATTCCAATATTTTTAAAAAAAAACATTTGAATGGTTATAAAATAATTGAAAACGTTTTTATTATTGGCTATTTAATTTCTTTGTTTTTTTGCAACAATTTTCATTTGTTTTATATTCAAATAACTTATTATTTTTTCTATACAGCAAAGAACTGTCTAGATCAGAGTAAATAGTTTATTTATTTTGATTTTATTTTATATATAAATTATTTTTTTATTTTAAAAGAAAGTAGATATCTCGAGTTTAGCAAAAATATTTGTTAGTTCATTTACTATTTCATATTTTTTTTTAAAAAATGAAATATATATATAATTAGATCTAGAAAACCATATACATTTTTATAGGGTTTATAATGATCTAGAGTTGATAAATTTGAGAAAGACAATTTCAAGCTAATAAAAAATATCCTATTGTTTCATTTTCTTAACTTCGATTTAGTTGTACAATTTTAAACAGATTGTTCTTCATTCAACAAACTTTTAATAAATATTCTTGTTCTGAAGAAGTTTTGTTAATTTGAATATATATATATATATATATATATGTGTGTGTGTGTGTGTGTGTGTGTGTGTGTGTGTACATTTAGAAGATGTATGCATACATGTTGAACAGATGTGAACACCTAATCGAATTCAAAAACGTACTCGAACGTATTTAACATACGGCACTAGATAAGTGGTGCTCCTGATTTTCGAACCGGGATATGAAGATAAAAAAAAAGAAGAACGACCATGTCGATCGAGGTGTGTGTGGTAAATAATCGACTGTTCAATAACAGTAGTCGTCGTCATCGTCTAGTTGTTCTGTTGTCTTGTCGCGAGTAGCAACAGCAACATCGGTGGAAAGATCCGTTTTCGGTCACATGAAGAACGTACGACGAATGTACGTATGCACGTACACACACACACACACATTGCAACGTATGTATATATTGACATATTCTCGTTACACAGGTGTACCAACACCTCGAGCTTAAAACAAACACGTCGAGTGGTTAGCCAGTTAGTTAGCCAGTTGTGCATGACAGTTTCGACGACACTCGACAGTGTTTCAATTTATTTTTCGTCTTCGAGATTACACTCTAATATTAAAAAAAGAACGTCAACCATGTGTATGTGTACATACACACGTACACACGCACGCACGCACGCACTCACACATCCATACAATTAGGCACATTACGTCATATTATCGACTTGTCGAATGTTCGTGTGGTCCTTTCCGATGACGTGGGATTGTCTTTGAATGTTTATCGTTATACGATTTGTCCTTTGTTTACATAAATAAATCAAACTTGAGATTTTTTTATTATTATTTCCTTTTTCGAATCACTGTCAAAATTCCAAGCAATTGGTTTCTTCTAGAATCATGTACATAGAAGACAAATCGATCCTTGTCTTTCCTTAATTTCAACAATTCAATAGATTTCAAATGTTAATCTAGTAATCTGCGTATATCTGAAAAAAGCTGCACTTGTACACAGCATAAAATTCGCATAAACGAGATCATAGCATGCGAAAGCACATGAGTTGATTTGTTTTTCGTCGTTTCGTTAGAAATAACAGTAGGCCGTGTTTCATTCCCGTATCGTTTTGTACATCGACTTAGTTTGTTTTTAAGTGCTTTTCGAACGATTATTTCGAAAACAACGAACTGTGTGTTTAAAAAAAACGTTTTAGTTTCACTTAAGATTCGTTTCTTTACTATTTGTTTACGTATTGTTTATGTTTTGTTTCACGTGTGCTTTCTTTAGCTACATTCGAATGTTTTCAAACGCTTTCGTGGCGATGCTATTGTTATGACGATTCTTTTGTTCGATATGGTTGTTTTGTTCGTCGTGCAGATATTTCGTTGTTTGATTCTTCAGCTTTGTATTAATTATTATTTTTTAAATTTATATATATATATATATATATATATATATATCAGGATATCTGGATGTATATATTTATACGGAAACTGATAGAGACGATTATGAATGACAAATTTCACGCTTCGAACAAAACGTATCAGAAAGGGCAGTATGTACACATATGCATATATATATATAAAGTATATAATGGACGTATGTGTGTATATGGTAGAGAGGATGGTGTCCGGGGGCCGACAGATAACTGCGATCCCATTCGCCTGCAGGCCAAACACGCTAATGGTCCGCGCGTATTACTCATAACATTATCAAGTGACACATGATTGATCGTCACGTGTCCATCGTATCGTCGTCGTTCTTCTGTTTCGCCACGGTTGTACGTATGTGTGTATGTACTGTCCTGCGATTACCAAACAGCACGTATTTCGAAAACATGGACACATACATTAATGTATGTGTTTGTAAAATCGATAGTTCAGATTATATTTTATATACATATAATATGAAAGACAAAATTAGCGTACGTTCGACAATTGCATTCAGTAATAATAAATAACTAATGAAATAAAATTGCAATCTATCAGTTCTATCATATGTATTTATTATTATTCGAGATCTTAAAAGATTTACCCAGAAAGTTCTTAAGAATATGAATTAGAACAATCATTTTCATTTTAGATTAATGGAAATATCTGAGAAAAATCTAGTTAATTGTTAATGAGATCAAATAATTTAAGATTGATATTTTCGTATTTGATAAGTTTTTGTTTAGGAACTTTTAAGTAATAACTTGTATAACAAAAGAATAGATTTAAAGTGAAGAAGAGCTTTTTTTCTATGAATTGTAGATAAAAGTGAGATCAAGTAATTTGTGATAAATGATTTTTTTTATTCGATAGTGTTTTGTTTAAAAACTTGTAAGATGAAGAACTTGTTTAACAAAAGAATAGACTTGTTTAACAAAAGAGCTTACTCAATTGTTTATTAATTTTCAAACAATCTATAATAATTATTAGAAACAAAAAAATAGTTTTGTTTCTTGTTTCCTTCAAAAAAATTTTCGTTCAAAAAAAAAAGAAAACATGAGAAAAGACATCCGTCCGTGTTCTTTCTCGATATAATAATAACAACAATAATATCGCGTTCGAATGATAAAAATAACCATAATGATGATGATGATGATTGCGATGATTACGATGATGGCGGAAAGAAGGAAGACGGCCGAGAAAAAAATCGTATAATAATATTTAGTGGAGAGGTGGAGAAAAAAATCGACCGAGAGCGACGAAACGAGTGCAACAGCAATTTTCTGAAACAATACGTGCCCGTTTTGTTCCGAAGCGCGGCCACTCTGATCTCTTTCGTGATTTTAATAACAATATAATCTCGCAACATCTGAAGATCGTTGATGATGCTGCCACGGCATACTATGATTGTTAGCGATCACGTTTTGCGTGGGAGGGCAATACATACATACATACATACATATATATATACATATATATATATATATATATATATATATATATATATATATATATATATAATGTATTGTTCTAAATATGGGAATTTATACGTGTGTTCCGTACGCGTATTGTTCTCCGTCGTCCGCGTGTTTGTGTTTTCGAGAACAGGTTTTTTATTTTTATATATTTTTTTTCATTCGCTTATAGATAGATATATGCTCGCTCGTGATAATGATGGGCTACGTCCATCATCCAGTATTGGCTGGAAGGTACATTGGCTAACCATAACCATGAATTAGGCACAGTTGCCGCGTACACCGCAGGCGTACACTATATGTGTGTGTGTTTTTTTTTCTCCACTCGTGTTATACTCTTTTCGTGTCTGTTTCAGATGTTTATGATGAAATGGTGGACGCGATACGCGGCCATATTTTTCAATCCGTCTATTTATATCTTCATGTATGAAAGGTATTCGATATCGAAACTTAATAAGGACTCTTTTTTTTCTCAAGTGCAATTAAACGTTGCTGGCGAGTTTTTTCCAATCGGTTGAAAATCGGCCGAGTGTGTGTGTTTTTTTATTTTTTTTTGTTCGTACAAGACGGTTGTTTTAATAATCGCGAATCGTTTCGAATCGATTAGATCGACGGTTCTGAGAAAATGATCGATCGCGAAGTTTGTAATTCAAATATATATATATATATATATATATATATATATATATATATATATATATATTGTTCATAAAAGCATTCATAGCACACATAAATCAACAAAAAATAAGTAATTTATTTAATTACAATTTTCTTTTGTTGTTTAAGTCATAGTATACTTTGATCTATATAAAGTTATAGCACTTGTTATATGAAATTATTTAACAGTAAGATAATTGTTTTTTCAAATATTTGTTTTATGAAACAATTTATGTTTTGATTTGTTCGAAAACAAAACAATATTTTGAACAAATATATGTATTTGTTATTAAAACATTCATGTGTTTAAATGTTGTTTTGTTAAAACATATGTTAATCGGAACAGATTTAGATCAAAATTGGCTATGACTACATGACAGTGAACTCAGACAGTATTTTTTAAAAACATTATTAATGATTTTATCGCGAATTAATAAAAATCTTGGTTTCTTTATCATTCACTAAAATAAATTATTTTCTCTGTTTGTACTGAAATTGTGGCGAATTTATTTTCACACAAATAAATTATCGTCTTAACACCACGAGTTATTGTCAAAGAATTCAGTTTATTAGTTGTTTTGGAACTGTGGCTGATTCACTTTACACAAATGACAATAAAAAGGAAAGCAGTTCATGCTTGCAGACCAGATGACGAAAAGAAAGATACAACCCCCAGTTGTAGATGGATTGAATAAGGATACAAAACACGAATTAGTATAGGTATATATAAAAAAGTTAGTCTAGATTTTAACAGAAAGGCTCTGACGATGATAATTATAAATAACAAGTGAACAATAAGTGATTATTGAACACTTTAACTTATTATGGTGTTGGGGTTAAAATTCATTTGTGTAAAGAATTCAGTAATAATTTATGGTTCACTTGATTTATTAGATCAGCTCTCTGATGATAATGGTGTGACTTTCGAAATGTATATCAGCTTATAAACAAATTAAGTATTTTCACCCATAACAACATATTGTGCTGTTAGGGGTGAAAATTCATTCGTGTTAAACCTAATTTTGAAATTAAAATTTTGTTTTTAATAAAAACAAGTATCAATGTTATTAAAATGAAGAAAACAAAAACTATTTGGATTATTGTTTTGCATGAACAATAATTTATTACTGAATCCTTTTATAATATTTTATGATGAAAAGTCAATAATAAGTCATTTGTGTAGATTTAATCTTAAAATATAAAATTAAAAGTTATATTTTTTCTCCAAGTTATGTTTTAAAATACTAATTTTTTATCAACTCGATAGTTTTTTTCAGATCTTTCTATTCAAAAAAATAAATAAATAAATGTTCCCTATATTAAAATCGAACTAAAATACAAATTTCGATCGAAAACAATCCGGCAGATTTTCGAATATACGTCCTGTACAATTAAAATCTTGTATCTGATACATCTTTACGCCCTTACACCGTAATCCGTGAGAACCGTCGACCATCGACACCGGTGACACAAGTGACAGACCACAGAAAACGCTTTTCCTAGAATTTCTGAACAGATACATTCGAGATATGTGCTCGTACATGTTGTCAAAAGGGCAAACATATACAGATACGTTTTGGGATTTGTGTGCGTGCGTGTGTGTGTTTTGTGTGTACGTACGAATGTGTATATATACTTGTCTAACAGTTTTCTGTGTCAATTAATCATTGGGTGCGAGTCGACCGCACTGTTAAATAAGAACGTCTTCTCGAACTGCATGCGGGTCGTCGTTGATGTGTCGTCCCTTTTTTGGTCTAAAAAAGGGCGACATTTTAAAAAATCGATTCGAACATATATATATATATATATATATATATATATATATATATATATATATATATATATGTATGTATAACGTTGCATTGACCATCTGCTGTACGGTTTAGATCTTGTAAAGTCTAGGAAAAAATCATACAGAGAAGCAACAGAAAAAACGGTCCTTTGCAACAGTTGTGTTTCTGTCTCTTATCGTTTATATATATATATATATATATATATATATATATATATGTATGTATATATATATGTATGTATGTATGTATATATGTTTTTTTTGTGTCGACGTCTTGTCGTTTCTCGAATTCTCGGAGATCCGTTATCGTCGAATCTCTGTCTTGACAGAAAATTTGGGAACGTCATCCGACACACACACGGCTATTAATTAACACTGTTAAACAGTTTATGTGATTTTAATTCGGGTATTATTTATGTCCTGTAATAAAATACGAAACGGACACACACGGTAAAAAAAACTCGACGAAACACGTTCTGGTATTTGGACGCAAATGTTTTGATATAAACGTACATGTTTTTATTAATAATAAAAATGAACGTGAATGAAAACGATGACGATTAAATGTGTAAGGGGGAGGAATTCTGCCGCTGCTGCAGAATTGTTCGAGGTGGCTGGGGATATTTGTTTTATATACGATAAATTTTGTTTTTAAGATATTCGGATGTTTGGAGAAATCGTTTGAACAGAAAAAATCGTAGTTGGCACGGATACGTAGATTGTATTTGTTTCAATTTATAATTCTTGTTGTGACTTGCTTCAATCATGTTTAGATATTTTTGAAGAAGCACAATCAGAATTTGTTATAGAAAATTTTGAAAATAGAGAATAACTCTTTAACTCGAAAAGATTCAGTAATTTATTAAATATAGACTTTATAAAAATGAATTTCGTCAGAAATCATATCGAGTTGAACATTCTGAAAAATAATTTAATTTATACATTAATTAGTTGTTTTGGAACTGTGGCTGATTCACTTTACACAAATGAATTTAAACCTACGAATTTTAACCGACGAAAAGATATATAAAAAAGTTAGTCTAGATTTTAACAGAAAGGCTCTGACGATGATGGTGTCGCCATCGAAATGCATCAGCCGATATAATTATAGATTATATAATTATAAATAATAAGTGAACAATAAGTGATTATTGAACACATTAAATTATTGTGGTGTTGGGGTTAAAATTCATTTAATTTATACATTTATATATTCTTTTATTTTTATCACTTACAGTTTTATGTGATAATTATCATTCGTGCATATTTAAAATAAATAGTAAAATTTTAAACCGTTGTACAATTATATTCAGTTTTGAGTATAAACTTGAAATGTTCAAACACGTTTCAGGTCTACAGTTTTCAATAGAGTTTAAGGGCCTATTCTAGTCTAGAATTCTTATTTATTGCCATTTTAAGAGTATAAAAAAGTATTATTAAAAACAAAAAATTCAAAATTGAAAAAGATACAGACTGGCAAAGTGGGGGCTCTAAAAAAAAGTGTCTCCTGGTTGACGTGGTTCCAACCCTTCTGGTCATTTGAAATAATTTTTTTTTAAAAAATTATTGAAAAAGAAGTTTGTAGTAGTATCCCCGCCTAGGGAATATTAAAAAAAAATTTTTTTTCGTAAAATGGTAGCAGTGTGAAAGAAACAGTTCTTTTTTTCAACTTTCGGAATTTTTTAAAAATAGTAAAAAACAAAATTTTCAAAAAATCCTAGACGGGGACAATCACTGTTATATTGAGAAGCTCTGTTTTAAATTTCAAGTAAATCGATTCATTAGAACTTGAGATATCACGTCAACCGTGTCAAAAAAAGTAGTTTCGAGAAAAACGCTTTTAAAGTTGATTCGTTCCGGCCAGACCGGATTGGTTGGCGCGTCACAAAAATATCTGTAACTCCAAAAATAATTCGAATTTCGAAAAATCCTTTTAAGGACTTATTCTTAAAGGTCTAAACTTTGAAAATATGCAAAAAATCGATTTTTTTCGAAATTCTAGATTAGAATACCCCCTTAATAAAAAAAATATTATTAACAAAATATTCTTTTCGGTACCTAATTTCGAAATCAGGAACAAATAAAATTGTTTCAATACAAAATTCTAATAAGAAATCTATCTTGTCATGAGAATAATAAAAATTTAGTCAAAAGTAATTATATTCTTTTTGGTACTAATTCCAAATTTAAAACAAAGAACATTGTTTCAGTACTAAACTTTAATACAGAATCCATCTTGTTATGAGCTTAATAAAAAAATCTAATGAGAATGAATTATTATTTTTAACAACTAATTTCGATGTGTTATTAGGGATGAAAATTCATTTGTGTCAAACCTAATTTTGAAATTAAATGTTTTGTTTTTAATAAAAACAAGTATTAATGTTATTAAAATGAAGAAAACAAAAACTATTTGGATTATTGTTTTGCATGAAACAAAACAATATTTTATTAAATAACACAACTACTTTGATCACGGTTCTTTATCAATAGATTTGGAATAAAATTGTAATCTATTTAACGCTTTTATCATTAGATATATATATATATATATATATACATATATATATATATATATATATATATATATATCTGAGTGAAATTGGGGAGTTAGTAAATAGGCTGGTGGCATTATTACTGAGGGATGAGCGAGAAACTATCTGAGAGATAAGAATCCACCACCACCACTAACACGGAGAATCCAATCCGAGCGACTATAAATCTTTCTCCATCGTTTCTTATACACACACACACACATACACACATAGACATACATCACGCTCGTCTCACACTGCACGAAACCGCCCTCGAAACCGAGCAAAAATCACCACCGGAGCGCCCTTTTAACGGGTACTGTAACAGATAAACTGTCTCGAACAGCCGATCCGCGACTACACGCATCTATCAGTGTGTACGTCTGTATGTGTGTGTGTAACTCATCCACAAATCCATCCATCTATTGTCGAATGAGATATAAATGAACCGTCGGCCGTCGCCACTACCCCGGACGTCTTAGGTAGTAACTTTTTTTTATCTATGTTAATTCGTTCGGAAAAGTAAAAATCATCCCCTTATTTGTTAATGTTCTGACGGATTTTTTTCCCATGTTGTTGTTTGTTTTTTTTTCTTCCACTGATTATTTTTATGGATATGGAAAACGCAGCCATGCGTACTTATTTGTTTTTATTGTTGTTATTATTATTAACATGTTATCGTTTTTCAACATCAGATTTATGTACATTACATTAATTTAATTAATGGAGACGGTTTTGTAAAAACAATCGAGTAATCACTATTTGTTCTGTAATTGACGAATTCATTTACACAAAAATGATAATCATTTCAACATCACAAGATAGTAAAAGTCTGCACAAGAGCAGACAGCACTACAAAATAGTAAAAGTGTTCAGTAAATTATTCATAATTCATTTGTCATGATTTCCTAGACAAACTAAGATGTTTTTGTTTATTTTAGGAAATGTTACTAAACAAGATTTTTTTGTTTTAAAAATTGTTTAAACAAACTTGAATCTCGAATTTAATAACTAGAGATGGAATTAATTACTAAATCATATGGATTATTTTAGATTTAATCTGTTGATCAGGGAAATTGTTAACATTCAGAGCTTTAATCCAGTTTAATCTATTCATTTTTAAAAATCTTAATTTGAATCATTTTCTTTAACCCAATGAGACAGTATTTTTTTTACACATTTGTGACAAAAGTGTATCATTTTATTAACTGTTACAATATTCATTTTTTATTATTTTTTGAGAAGTTATTAAAAATAAATTCAAAATGAAATTTCAATATTTATTAAAAAAAATATTTTTTTTTATTGTAAAACTAACAGCTTTTAAACTTATTAAATATCTGGTTACGCAGTACGAGTCAGACTCGTTATTCCGTCTCAATGGATTAATAAGTTTGACAAGTTTAAATTCAATAATTATTTATATAATGTGGGGTTAGATTTTTAAAAAAATAATATTTTTTTGCAGTTTTGTTATACATGATATATATAAGTTTTATTTTAAATTAAATCGAAAGTACGGTTTTTAAAATAAACATATTTTTATTTATCAATCAATCAATTACAACGTTTAAAATCAGGTTCTTCAATTATCAAACAACAACAGTGACTTGAGAAGTTCTTCTTGGTTGCATCCTCCATTTTAGAATTGATGTTGTTATTGCAACGTCCAGTGCAGAACTGATTTTACAAAGTGTTCTAACGAACAAAGAAACCTCTGATTCTCATTATTAGGATATTTTATTTACTTCAAAAATTGATTATCGCGTTTTTTATAGTTCTAAATAATTCCTAAAGGAATTATTCTTCAACAATCAACACGTGGACAATGTATGCTGTTCCCGTGTGACTAGCCTTGGGAAAGTTACATGTGTTTCATATAACTTATATATATATATTTAGAGAGAGAGAGAGAAAATGATTATATTTGTGAATAAATAATTTATTCACGCAAATCGTTTGATTGCGATCAAGCGACGGATGACGCCATGCACGGAGATCGATTTGTTTTTCGACAGACGAATCGAAACGACGACGGCTGCGCCGATCGACCGCAAGAGAAGAAAGAAAGAAAAAAAAAGAATCCACAGTTCAGATCTCTCGGCATCAACCCACACGGCTCGATAACGATTCCCACCGTCATTATTGCGGCTCGAATTATTATAATATAATATAAATAATAATGTACGGAACGGAGCGGACGGACGGGAGGACGCGGCAGCAGCGGCAAAAGCCGTCGTCGTCGTCGTCGTACGAGACGGAGATGTCGGATCGAGACGTGCGTTGGTTGGAACGGGATACGAACCGGTACTACGAGATGTCGGTCGATTCGTCGTCGGCTTACGTACAAACACACACACACACACACGATTGCTGATTTTTTGATCGAAGCATGTTTGTGGAGAGATCACAACACGGTGCCCCGTCGCGATCAAAAAAGTACGTACCGACTCTGGATTCGATGGCGGCAGTTGTATTTTGTCGGATTATTAAGGTTCACTCATTGTTACACACACACACACACGTGTATATATATATATATATATATATATATATATATATATATATATAGAGAGAGAGAGAGAGAGAGAGAGAGATATTAAGAAAAAAGAAGAATTATTTAGAAAACTGATTAGTGTATATTCAAATAAATAATATTTAAAAAATAAATAAACATTTAATCCAGAAAATTCAGAGATAAGTTACCATCTTGATATATCAAAACGGAGAGTACAGCTACCAGATGATTTTTTTTTTTTAAAAAAAAAGTTATAAATCAATTTTCTGTTTCAGTTGAAATTAAATAATAGCCTACAAATTATATACGAATTCGATCCACAGAATATTCTTATGGAAAAAAAAACGTACGCGATTTAGCACGAAGGTCAGAATGTTGTAATTAAAACCGAAACAGGAACAACATAACGATTATCTACGATTGTCTCTTATTTAACTGATGTCAACAATGATTGATTGTTGACGGCGATCGTTTAGAGAATTTTCAAAAGCGAATCCACTTATTAAACCTTATGTCTGGAAAATGATTTTACGTTCGTTTAAATGCGGTTTATTAATAAATAATAGATACCTCCGAGCTCGTTTCAGTTGCTTCTTTTTTGTACACTGCATTCGATATATATATATATATATATATATATATATATATATATATATATATCATACAAGATATACAAATACATTATTGATGATATCTTGTAAAAACGTAACGCGCGACTCGGACGTCGCGCAGATAGAGCGAGTCTCTCGGCCGGAGAGACCACCCTCGTCGTATCGAAATGAAGAAATGACAACACGTTTCCATTCTTCACAGTCAAATGATAATAAACATGTCACGGTGGCACCCAAACACGGTAGAAAAAAACGGACTCGCGATGTTGATGATTTTGACGACGTCGTCGACGACGACGACGACATCGTCGAAACGTAAACGAAGGCAGTGCTGGCGCGCATCGTCTTTTTTTAAACAATCGTACCGAGTGCATATTTTTTTTATGTCGTTTGAAAAAACCGTATCGTCTGAAGTACTACGTGTATTACAAGCTGTGTACCGAACGAGAAAATAAGTCATAAACAATATGTGCTTTTACTAAAACAATGAACGTTCGTTTGATCGTTTGTTTTTTTTTTCGTTTCTATGGAAACGATACAGTGTACTAGATCTTAACATTCGTGTTACGTAAAACAAGCTCTTCAGTTGTATGTTCAACTGTTAAATATAATTTTCTATTTTTTTTTTATTTTTGATTTTTATGTTTCAGTATATTAATTAATAATAATCGATCAATTATTCATATAATTCAAATGAGATATCAATTAATCAATCATTGAATATAACAAAATACAAAAATAATCATTTAAAATTCAACTGAAGGTCATTTGCAAGAAAGTTAAAAATAAAATTGTATTTTTTTATAATGACATTAATTTACTCTCCTATTCATAAATTGATTTCATTTTTGAGACAGATGGAATACATTAAATTATTTTGGAGAATTGTGTAATTAATTAATTACACAATAAAAACTTCTATTTTCAGACAAATGAACGAATTACCTCAATGCATAAACCCCAAAATATTCAGTAATTATTTATTGTTTACAGACTGATGGGTATTTCGATGGTAATGTGGATCACCGTCCAAGTACTACATTATAAAATCTAGGAGTTAGATTTTATAATAAAGCTCTGACGATAATTCAACTGCCACTGAAATGCTCATCAGCTTGTAAACGAAAAAGTGAACAATGAATAATTATCGAACATTTTATGTTGTTGGAGTAATGGTTCATTTGTGTGGAAATGAATTCGTGACAGTTCCAAAACATATGTAGTAACAAACTTCTTTTTTGAATTTCTATTTAGAAATATTACTTGTCTTATGGTTTATCACTTTTAATTTCGTTTTTTTAATACAGTACTTATTTTTTTATAAGTAAATAACGAGGTATCACGAATGTACGTAGGTTTGAAAAAAGCTATGTATATTTTTTATAATCGATTTTGAAACAAATCATCGTATATACAAAAAAGCTCCGTGCAACTAAATTCGTTTAAATTTATTGAAAATGCAAAGTAATCTATTCAATAAAATCAGTAGTTATTTTATTCCAGGGATACGGAACCACGTTTGGATTCTAGCCAAACGATCAAGTCCAATATATATATATATATATATATATATATATATATATATATATATATATATATATATATATATTTATATATGTATGTATGTATGTATATGTAATTTTTTATTCGTAAATAGATGCACTATTGCATTAAACAGCTAAATGTTTAAATATAACCTGATGTGCATGTCGATAAGAAAAGCAAATAAAAGAATATTAATGGTAATTGTTTTGACTTAACTATAAATTTAACTCGTAACCACAGGCATTTGTTTTATGACGTTACCGCGAGCGCAGCCTCACAGATTCCTGTCTTAAATAAAAAATTATTATTGATCGACCGAGCGTGTGCATTTGTCTATTTCGATATAACAATATATATTTATATATATATATATATATATATATATATATATATATATATATATATATATAAGTAGATAGATAGAGACAGAGAGAAATAATTTAAATGTAATTAAAAATCATTTTAAATAAATTATACATATATTATTTTATTAGACTGTGAAGTTAAAAAATAAAATTATACAGAATAAATGGATATGCGAAATGTTAAAAATAAAATTTTATGAATATTTGTTTATTGAAAAGATTGTTTATTGAAAATATCCACGAACTACTAGATAGTTGTTAAACGACGAGGATATTTTTTTAACTGAATATTTTTTTTTTAGAATTTGAAAAAATATTTTTGGTGAATATTGATTTTTATTTATATTTTATATTCAATCAATTTTTGTATAAGACATAATAAAATATTCAATTATTGTTATTAATGTTGTATGCTGTTTATATATAATTATTAAAAATGTTAATGTAATTTGTTTATAATTTATATTCTATGTTCATTTATTATTCAAATCACTTGGAGCTGACTAGATTTTGTAGTAGTTTTTTTTTGTTGGAAAAAATTGACGAATGGTATTCTTAAGCAGTTAAGTAATTGTTAATGTGATAGCATTTGTCTATAGTTTATATTCCGTATTCATTTGTTATTTAATTGACTTTGGCTGTTTTGATATTTTTTCAAAAATTACATCGACGTTGATATTTTAATGTGATTAGCCGCAATGTCAACTCTAGAAGATTCGAGTCCTACGAGAAGAATTCTTTACATGTCTCAAACGTTTCATTTTAATCAAAAACACATCGTTTTTTTTTCTTAGAAAAATAATATTTTTTTTCTCTTCGCAACGACACACCGCCGATGTCGACGACGTGTGCGAGTGAATTCGACGCGTCTGTCGACACTTCGCGAAATTCGCGCGGAGGTTTCGACTCGGCGCGTGTAAATAAACACGTTATAAATCTGTGTGGCGTCGATGACGTCACGGGCACGATCGGTCGGCCGGCCGCGCGCGCTTTACGGGAAGAACAGGGAATTATTGCGACCGATGACGGTTTTATATCGGCACGTATATATTAATCCGGACGTTTTACATATTCGCGGGTGCGCGGGACGAGCGACGATCCGGCACCGACGTCCTTTTTCTCGATCTGCGTTTTTTATCTCTGCACATCACGTGCGAACGATATGTAGGTTAAACTATTTATACAATTCGTACGTCCATACATCCATACATACACACAAATATATATATATATATATATATATATATATATATAAAAATTTAGCAAAAATCATATATCGGTCCCATGATACTCGAAAATCTTATTGAATACCACTGAATTTTCTTCAATGTTTTCCAGAGAAATTTCCACTTTTTTTTACATCACCACTAATCTCATCCAATCCTCGCTTCCACTATATTCATCTCTCCATCTGTGATTAGGTCTCTTTTTTAGTCTCTTTTTATCTATTGGATTTCATTCCATAATCATCTTTGTTCATATTATCCTATATTAATGCTATCTGCTCTGTCCATGTCAATTTCAACGATTTTATTTATTCTATAGAATATCCTAAATAAGATTGTAGAGATTAGACATACATTTATTTACTTATTATTCATTATTAACCTTCAATCTGACTTTGGCCACTCTCTATTATATCAACCATTTTGTCTAATTCTCTCTTTACATTATTCCAATCACGTGTAGAAATTCCTAACAATATCTTTTCCATATTTGTTGGATCATCAAAAGTTTTCGTTTGATTTTGACATTCAGTATCCAAGTTTCTGAACCTTAAGTACAGACAAGAAACATAAATGCTCTTCATTATACGAATTAACATCCAAAATCATCAACGATCAATTAATTTGAGCAATTTGAGTCTGTACTTTTTTTAAGGGGTAGGTATTTTTTTCGAGTTTTAGTGTATTTTGTCTTCTTGTAATGTTGATTCTTCGTATGTTTAACGTATCTAGGGACGTATAGCTCCGTAGCTCGTTATGTGTCTTCTTATCTTGATGTATCTTCTTATCTTCTCCTGTCTTCTGTATTTGTAAGAGAAAAATTTCACAAAAAAACCCTGATGTCTGTTCTGGATTTGCTACCGTAGACTAGCAGCTTATCCACCCCCTTCCCGGTCGAGATTATTTCCTCGACCAATATAATGTTTATTGTTATTTTGTCTTTTTTATTCCTCTTTGGTTCGTAGTCCTCCGTGAAAATGTACGGTTGCATGGTAACATTTCTTCTTCTATGTTTTCCAACCCGGCTACATTTAGGTACGATCTTCGGCCTTCCTAGGCAATTTATTAGTGGGTTATCATGCTCTTTCTTTCTTGTATACAACTTCCATCCTGCTATGTTGATGAAGTTCGTAACCGTGTCTATCTGCGCTTCTTTATGGACGATTGAGGTTTTGTACCATCTAGTGCAATCTTCAATATTTTATTCTGGGTTATTTGCAGCGAGTCGATGTACGAGTTGTACGAGTTTCTCCAGATCGGTGCTGCATACGTCATCACTGGTCTTATCACTGATTTGTATAGCGCGAGCTTGTTTCCTAGCCATCAGACTGTAAATTTGTTTCAGTGCGCCATGTGTTTTCTTCCGTGCTTGCTGGATATGCTTCTTAAGGAGTAGTATTCAGTTATTGCTGGTTTTTGTCGCAGCAGCATGCTGGTTGAGAGTAGTTCATTAAACGTTACCAAAACTGATAGCAGCTTTTGATCGTGTTGGTATAATTGTCGATATCTTTTTGTTTTATCGTTACTGAAGCACATATTTTGTTTTTTTCTATTGTTTTTTGACTTGTGATTTATACCTACCTTGTTTATCTGAAGATAGTTTCAAGCAGAAACATCTTATCAACGATTTATCACCGAAAAGTGCATAGACAATAAAACAAACAACTTGAACTTCGTTTCTTTGCTCAACTCTATCCGTAATTTAGCTACTAACTCAGACTACTAATCATAATACAGTGAACTGTATAATAAGAGATAAAAATCGATTCTTGTACGGTGTACTCGTACGATCCGGTCTATTGTCATCGTTTTATTGCCGGACGATTTTTTCACCGTCGCTCGTTCATTTTCAGTCACTCGCGCGCGCGCGCGTCCATGTACTACATGCGCGTTTTTTCCGGTCGAGCAGCGTGTACGTACATGAATTAAACATGTACGTACAAGAGCAAAAAAAAAAAAAATAAAAAATAGTACACGTACAGAGTATTATAATATGTGTGTATTATATAGGTATGATACACACACCATATTGTTTGTTATAATACCGTCGGTCAAGTCCAATCCGAGCGTGCCGTGACGGCCGGTCACAGCCTTCTCGATCAGCCACCGCACGTGGGAGGTACACACGTATTACCGTGTACGTAGGTACGTACACCGTGTATAAATATATGCGTACGTGTGTGTGTGTGTGCGTGCGTGTGTGTGTGTGTGTGTGTTATGGACGCATGTAGCTAATAACGTGTATAAAATACTCCACTTGTATCGTGAACATGACATGCTTATATACTTATAATATTTCTTTGCGTGTACGACGATTTGCACTCAGCCATACTATAATGGGATGCAGTAAATAATATATTTACTCACTTTCACACACACACACGCGCGCGCGTACGTGCATTTATTATGATTTTTTTCGCGTCCGGAATTAGCACGATTGGGAAAGTCCGATGTTGTGCGTGTGTGTGTGTGTGTAGGTGGGTGGTAACGGCCATTTATGCACGTTTGTATGCCGTCGAGTTTTCAAAAGGGGTTACGACCGAACGATTTATGGTTTAAAAATGGCCGTTTGACTGGCTGTCGTCGTCGATTCGAATGAAATGATATGGAGCTGTTGTAGTCTTTATTTATCTTTGATTCGGTTCAAGATATTCATACGAAATTACAAAAAAAAAAAAATTAGTAAAAATATTTGGAGATTTTTCAAAAAATACACGATACACACACGTGTATGTGTATATGTATATGTAGATATATATTTATTCTCTTTTATGTTATCTGTAACTATCGGAATACAATTACACCCCTTTAACTTTACAACCACTAAAATAAACACTTGACAAAGTGAGGTGGCACATAAAACGGTAGCACCCCTCGTAACGTACCAGTTTAGCTCCGTGCACGCGCGTCGTCCCACATTGTGTTCGTCGGTGCAGCGAACGACGGCATTGAATTGCAAATCCATTCGCGGAATGGACTCGTAAAAACTGACTGCGTCAGTCGGCGTCGTGCCCCCTGCGTCTAACCCTTAGATCGGCGCGAACAACAATCCGACAGTCTGATTTTTAATCTGCGTTCTTCGACTGGGGAAATGTGATTCTCGCGGCAGGTGTACGATACTAGGGTTTGAATCCGAACGGAAATATTGTCAGTTGAATCGTTGATCAGTTTTTAGAAAAAATATTTTTTTGAAAATAAAAAAAAATACTTTACTCTTCAGTATGTAATAAGTTAAAAAGCTCTCTTGTTAAGTCCTAAATTTATTTGTAAGTTGTGTCCCATTAAGAGCACACAACATCTTAATGTAATAAATACTAAAAAAATGTTTATTACTATTTATTATAGCTTTTGAAAATTAATTAAGGAGGTATTCTAGTCTAGAAGCACGAATTTTAGGTGTTTTTTCGGGCGCTATAAAAAAAACAACAAATATTTTTACTATCCATTTTTATCAGTTATTTATTGACATTTTAAGAGTATAAAAAAGTATTATTAAAAACAAAAAAATCAAAATTGAAAAAGGTACAGGCTGGCCAAGTGGGGGCTCGAAAAAAAGTTGTCTTCTGGTTGACGTGGTTCCAACCCTTTCGGTCATTTGAAACAATTTTTTTTTTTGATAATTATTAAAAAGAAGGTTATAGTAGTATCTTCACCTAGGGAAATTTAAAAAAAAAATTTCACAAAATGGCAATGTGAAAAATAGTCATTTTTTTGCCCTATTTTTTCAACTTTCGGAATTTTTTAAAAATAGTAAAAAACAAAATTTTCAAAAAATCTTAGGCGAGGGCAATCACTGTTATATTGAGAAGCTCTGTTCCAAATTTCAAGTAAATCGATTCATTAGAACTTGAGATATCACGTCAACCGTGTCGAAAAAAGTAGTTTCGAGAAAAACGCGTTTAAAGTTGATTCGTTCCGGCCAGACCGGATTGGTTGGCGCGTCACAAAAATACCTATAACTCCGAAAATGATTCGAATTTCGAAAAATCCTCTTAAAGACATATTCTTAAAGGTCTAAACTTTGCAAATATGCAAAAAATCGATTTTTTCGAAATTTTAAACTAGAATACCTCCTTAAGATCTCAATAAAGTTATTATTAAAATTTACTATAAAATCCATTATCTATAATTTTATGAAAAAAAAAACGATCGAGTCACTTGTCAATTTCGATTGTTGAAAAACAAAAGCCCGAGACTTTCGATGCAATTTTGTTTCGTCCAAGCACGCTTAGATGTAATAATTTATTCCGACTCGTGGCTTACTTAGACAACATCGTACGCGATTAACAAAAGACACAGCCGTCCGTGACTCCTCTCTCGTTTCATTGCAGGAAACGACCGACTGCCGTTTTAAGTTTCGACAATTTGCAAAACAATTTGTGCATTGTTTTCAGATAGCGCACCAACTCGTAAACTGCACTCATACAAATCTGCACGAGTTCGCGTGCACGGATCTCTCGTACACATACACGCCCGTGTACATGTACGAACATGTTTCGAAAACGCAAATACAACGACTCGTGGAGATTATGTGACTAATTTATACGCCGTTACACGGTCCGTTTTATGTAAACCGCGCTCGTCGTCGTATTATATATAAATCTTTTATCACTTATTTACACACGTTTTATGTGCATCGTTCCGTCTCTCCTCGTCCCGTTCGAGCGCATTCATCCAGAAGACGTATTTAAAGTCACATCATAACACTCTTAAAACGAATCGTAAAACTAACCTCACTATTTATCCCGTCGTCCATTTTACACGCACACAGACGCGCGTTCAGATCTGTGTGCGTGCGTCGTATACATATATAAACAGTATCTCTCGTTTTTATTATCGTCGTTCAACCCTTTACGGAATATCGTTAGTGCGAGCGAGACGCGACGCGTCTCGTCAAGTGTCAATAAAGCGGTCATAAAGTGTCGTCCCTGTAAAGTGTTCGGGAGTGAAAAACGGGGAAAGACGGACGGACGAACGCGAGGCGGAAGAGGAAAAGCAGCGTACGTACGTACGTACGTATGTATATGTCGGCCATTTTACTCCGTCTCTAGTATGTATTAAACGGGGAAGGAGTTTTAGAGACGAGGAGTACTACTACGACGACGGGCTGTTGGCTGGCTGGCTGGCTGACTGTATACGGTTGATACCACCGCCGGCATTATAAAACTCGACGTTGGCGACGACGACGACGATGCCGTCGACGTCGTCGTTCCATCGACGCGTTTATGTCGTGTGCAGCCGCCGTCGTTGCGCGTTATACGGACGCAGATAGTTCGGAGGTGAATTGAAAATGTTTCGATCGTAAAACAAGCCGTTGCGAAGCTTTTGTGTTTTTCCGGTTACGTTTATGGTTATTGTTATTATTTTGTTTAAGGAACAACCTGTTGGATGAACGACGACGACGTCGACGAGATGGGACGGGACGGGATTCCCGAATCAGAACGGGAATCGAACGGACGATATTGTTATTGTAACGGGTTTGTTTACGGGCGCGTTTCGAGAGTCGTTATATTCGCGCATTCGACGATCGTGCGGTTTCCTTAATCGTTCTGTTTGTCTAATCGTCGATGACCGTTTTTACGAATTGATTTTTTTTCATTTTTAATAAGACTTTTATGAACTTGTTGATAAAATCGAAAATGCACACCCGGTTGAAACTTATCGGTTTTATTTATTTTTATATATTTTATTTAATATGTATTAACAATTTGATGAACGATTTTCCAAAGAAAAAGTATTTTAATTTACTTTCTATTTCAGAAATACAAAAAATAAAATCTTACTATAATTGTTAAGAGGGTTCTCAATCTTCACTTAAAAACGTTCGTATGAGATTCTATTAAAGAAATTAAAACTGTTATCACTAAATATCAAATAAATTCAACAGTCATTTGTTTATATCTGAGAATTTTTTTTTTGTAATAAAAACAATGGAAGAAATGTTTAATTGTTTATAATAAAACGAATATGATAAAGAAGAATAACGAAAACAAAATTATTTAATAATAATAAAAAAAAACAAAAGTGAGCTTTTGTATTGAAAACAATTTTTTTTACAATAATGGGCTAAAGTGCATTTCGATGGCGATGTAATCATCGTCAGAGCCTTCTTTGTTATAAAAAAAATATTTATTTTTATACCAATTGTTTACATTTAAGAATATTTTTTTTTGTAATAAAAACAATTGAAGAAATGTTTAATTGTTTATAATAAAACGTATATGATAAAGAAGAATAACGAAAACAAAATTATTTCATAATAAAAAAAAAACAAAAGTGAGCTTTTTTTTGTATTGAAAACAATTGTTTTTAACAATAATGGGCTGATGTGCATTTCGATGACGATGTAGTCATCGTCAGAGCCTTCTTTGTTATAAAAAAAATATTTATTTTTTATACCAATTGTTTATATTCAATTTGTATGTAATAAAAAATATCACATTGATTTTGGTATTGTTTCGTTCATTTTTTAATATTTATATATACACAAATATGTATATACACACACACACACACACACATATTAGGTTGGCAAGTATCTCCCTTCCGCTTTTTTTTACATAACCGCGAAATTCAAAAGACCAGAAGGCGGAAGGGAGATATTTGCCAACCTAATATATATATATATATATATATATATATATATATATATATATATATATATATATATACATATATGTTTACGTCGTAATATAAAATTGTGCTCAGAACTCGGTCTATCGTACAAAACGTAACATATTGACAAATAGCGTCGTTGTAATGTCATCACTCGAGATACGAACAGAGGACTGCACTTAACAGTCACAATTAAATCACGTGAATTATTCACGTACAAATAAAATCAAATTGACTGTTGATATCGTAAGCTGAGGATTTAAATGTATCAAGTCGTCGACGACGACGACAACGACGGATGGAACGAACGAACGAACGAACGGGAGAGATTCGAACCCCTGAACGTAATCGTATATATCGGTGGATGAATTAGTGACGTGGACGAAACACAGTAGCGTCGTTTTGACATACGCATTAAAGTGGTTCATTTACACGAATAAATAGTTCTGAAATTCCGTAGAAGTCGAATCAATTGTACAACATGCAAAAAGAGATAATTGAATATTAACACTTTTTGAGTTTGATCAGTTATTCTGTTTCCGAACAGAACGGCTTCTTTGAAAATAAAAACATTTCGAAGCTCTGTAATGAATGATACCACACAATGAGCAAAAAGTATTGTTCATTCACACACACACATAAGAATATAACAGGTATTGTACAACCATGCACGTCGTTATGGTAACTAATTAACAATTGCCATAGATACGATGTTTATGTTACCATGGCTACTTAATAATTGTACTTTATACGTAACCATGACAATCGGATAATTAAGCATTGTATCATAGCCATCTAGAGTAAAGAATAAGACAAAGGAATATTTCTATCCGAGTAACTAGATCAGTTTTGTCGATTGACTTTGCGAAAAGCGCATGTCAGGAATAATGAATTATTCGCATTTAATATAAAGAAGTCCTTATAAAATATTATAAATTTACTAGAAGTGTTTATTATACATTTTTGTTCATTCGTTATTTGATAACAGGTCAATTTATGCACTAAGCGTATCATTTTGAAGTTGCTATGTGTAATTTTTTTAATGCTTGGAAGAATATACGAGTTTCTATTTCAATTAGTTGATTAATATTTCTATTAAAATATATAATATAGAGAGAATTGTCGAGGAAGTTAAATGAAAATCGGTGTATTAAAAATATTTTAAATGACTAGAAGCTTTATGAAAAAATTCAAAGTTTTATAAACGTCGAATGTTGATATTTTTTTTAAAACTGATATCATCAGTTAAGACTATGTCTGAATAGGATCAGTAAACATCTTGCACGCCACTGTTCCCGTGCACAGTGGCCGATCTATCATATGACGAACACCACCAACCCCTATTAGCGTTAATGCAGTAATTCGAATTCAAACCTTGCCACTGACACATCTACACACACGTACACACAGCGAGAGAGTACTACTAGATAATCAGATTTATTTCATTGGGGGTAGAGTTTGGTCATAACCGACCCCACATACATCCATCCACATATATAGTTAGTGGATGATGTCGTTAAAGTCGAACGAGTACGTTTTTATGTCCGAAGAATTGCGCTCACTTGTGGACGTGTCGGCGGAGCCGGACGGTTTTTTTCCGCCACTAACACAATTATTGTCAATATTTTTTTTTAATGTTCGGCTCGATTCAAGGTCGAAGAATGATAACGTGGCATTAAAGTTTCAGTTTGATATAAAAAAATCAGTCACAGCGATCGGTGTACTTTACGAGCGTTTCTTTTTTTGTGATTTCGAATGTGGGAATTAACTGGTCAGTTTATTCACTGTTTGTTTTAATATTGGGGTAAATTCATTTGAGCATTAATGGAGCAGTCAACCAATAGTACTGAATTTTTGTACAGATGTTTAATTATTGATAATTGTTTATTTTATTTATTAATGCTTCTACAATTAAAAAAAATCCTAATATATCGAATCATACAATACAATGTTTTGATGATTATGAAACGACGATCGAAATGTATATTAGCAAATAAAGTGAAAAGTAAATGATTATTTAAGGGGGTATTCTAGTCTAGACGCACGAATTTTAGGTGTTTTTTCGGGGGCTATAAAAAAAACAACAAATATTTTTACTATCCATTTTTCTATCAGTTATTTATTGACATTTTAAGAGTATAAAAAAGTATTATTAAAAACAAAAAATTCAAAATTGAAAAAGGTACAGGCTGGCAAAGTGGAGGCTCGAAAAAAAGGTGTCTCCTGGTTGACGTGGTTCCAACCCTTCCGATAATTTGAAAAAAAAATTTTTTTTTGAAAATTATTGAAAAAGAAGGTTGTAGTAGTATCCCCCCTAGGGAATATTAAAAAAAATTTTTTTTGTAAAATGACAGCAGTGTGAAAAAACAGTTCTTTTTTTCAACTTTCGGAATTTTTTAAAAATAGTAAAAAATTTTTTCCAAAAAATCCTAGGCAGGGGCAATCACTGTTATATTGAGAAGCTCTGTATCAAATTTCAAGTAAATCGGTCCATTAGAACTCGAGATATCACGTCAATCGTGTCGAAAAAAGTAGTTTCGAGAAAAACGAGTTTAAAGTTGATTCGTTCCAGCCAGACAAAAATAGCTATAACTCCGAAAATAATTCGAATTCCAAAAAATCCTCTAAAGGACATATTCTTAAAGGTCTAAACTTTGAAAATATGCAAAAAATCGATTTTTTCGAAATTCTAGACTAGACTACCCCCTAATGTGAGTCACTAATTTATGATTATTTTATTTTTTGGTTTTGTAAGTTTTGTGATTTTAAAAGTTGTTGACATTTGGAACAAAGTCAACGTAATTTTGTGTTACATGTGTGTGTATGTATGTATATGAATTCATGTATGTACAAATTCTTCAAACAAATCATACGAGATTCGTTCTTATCCAAAAAAATTAAATCAATTGCAACGACCGTTCCGTGTGCACCGAACGGAAGAAAATCATCCCACGCAATTATAAAAATAATCGTTAGGAAACGAGATCAAAGCGTGCGGCCGATTTGTTATTATCGTTCAATTATTTCGTCGTCGGTGTGTTTTGTTTCGTCGATACTTTTTTCCCGGCCGTGCACGACGTATGCCGTTCATCTATCTGTTTTTCGTTTTATCTTCTTCTATTTTTCGTTTATTTTTTCCTTCCTCGACGGCCTACTAAGACGACCGTAAAACCAATCGCCGTAATCGTCGCAGCGCACTATGATCAATCAACTTTGCGACTTTCCCCTCACGGTTTTACGCAGAAACAACGACGTATCGAGTTTCCTCTTGCGCGTCTCCGGTTAGTTCTTTTAAATTTTTAACGAGAATGCGGCAACGTTAACCCCAAACGGCACTCGTATGCTTTTTTTCTTTATGTGTGTGTGTGTTTTTTCCTCTTCATTCATCTGAACACTTTATATATATATATATATATATATATATATATATATATATATATATGTATATGTATATGTAAACGTGTATGGAAGGAACAGAAATGCGTGTATGTGTGCGTACACCCCTATTTGAACGGGGTGGGTGTTCGTGTTCAACCCCTTAGGGAAATGTGGAACAACTATTTTACAGAAAGACAATCAATCACACGCACAGACAGATCAAGTAGACTGCGGATGAACAAAAGAGCATCGGCGAGTTTAAATGTGTTCTTTTTTCTGTTTCGTTTTTGTTCCCGTGTGCTTTGTGTGAGTACGAGTACGTGTGCGTGTGTGCGTGTGTGTGTGCGTGTACGTATTGTTTTCTTCGCAATGCATTTGTTCGCGTTTTCGAATTGTTTCGAAATTATTCGCGGATGATTTAAAACGCCAGCGCGGGTTTTGTTTCTTCTGCCGTCGAGAAATGAATGTTTAATTAAAACGTCGAGTCCCTTCGTTCAATCCGTACTGTTTGTTTATTTTTCTTTATTATTTATGTACATATTCTGGAGATTATATTAAATCGTCTTTTGTTTTTTGTGTTTTTTTGAAATTTCCTATCAGTATGTTTTTGAACGATCTATTGTTGTTATACGTTTCCTGATTAAAATATCTTTAAAAACTCCTCTCACACAAATGATTATCATCCCCAGCACCACAAGATGTTGTAAAAGTATTCGATAATTATTTATTTGTTTTTAAACTGATATGCATTTCGATAGCAATACCATCACTGTCATAGCACTCATTTATAATTTTTGAAGATGATAATAACGCCATAATTTTTTTATATTAAAAGTCCTTTTTTTAAAAATTTTGTCTAGTATATTGACAATTGGAACGGGATTGTCAGTGTATATTCTATAATTTTTTGAAATATGAATTGGAATGAAAATGAATAAAAAATATTACTGATCTATTAGGTTTTTTTTTAAAAAAATGCAGTAGATTTGGATGAAAAATTTAATTAAAGAATGGAAGATAATAAAGTACTTGTACTTAATTTGTGTCTTTTTCGCTTGTTGCAGGCGATGCGAGTAACGCCAGTATCGGAAGCGGGGAAGGGACGGGCGAGGAAGACGACGACACAAACGGAAAGAAGAATCAGAAGAAGAGAGGGATCTTCCCGAAAGTAGCTACGAATATCCTCAGAGCATGGCTGTTTCAACATTTAACGGTAAGTGCATAGTTCAATCCAATCATGGCTCTTATATGTTTGTCGCAATATGGCGACGAGCTAGTCGTCGTCGTCGTCGTACGCTCGCTCGCATCGTCGGGATCGTCTGTCTAGAGCGACACGGTTGCACGAGACGCGACACCCGAAAAAAAACCCGACCATAATCCACTTAGAGTGATTGAAACGTCTGGATTTTTATCGTGACTTCGAACGGACACACAGGACTCGTCCGCATGTGCAAGCACGTGTATGTGTGTGTGTGTGTGTCTGTCCGCGTTCTTCTTATCTCTTGAACATTTCGCGATGCGGATGCGACGCTCACTCCTCTGGACGGAAAGAGTATTAAATTTTTCCGTGTTTTTCATGTCGACGACATATATATATATATATATATATATATATATATATATATTTATATACATATACGTATATGTGTGTATGTATGTGTGGAAGGAAAATCCATTACAGATATTAAGAATGTGTGTTTCTTTTTATTTCGTTTTTATTTCTGATCTTCGTTCCAATACGTCAAGGCGTTGTTGTAAATTACGTTTTGCGGTACATTAACCGCATCGAATCTTTATAAATTATGAAATTCTTATATACATACATATTTATGTATATATATATATATATATATATATATATATATATATATATATATATGTGTGTGTGTGTGTGTGTGTATGTGTATATAAGCAGGAAATAAATCAAGTTGAATTGTAATTAATTTGAAAAAACATTTCTATGCAATTTGCATTAGAATGGACGAAATCTAAAATCTCTAGTTTATGGAAATCAGAAAAACCGACATTTTTTAAATTGATCAGGGGTAGATTTTAAATGGTACTCATTTATAATCACCGGTTTCCTTTCATTGAATTTGACCTTTATTTACATCTACCTGAATTGATTTGTAATTGGAATTACTGATATTCCAGAATATCAATTGGGAGCAATATTCCGATTTTATTTAATAATTATAATAATAGTCCATGTTGAGATATCGTAGTGAGTTTAATAAGAAATGATCTCTCTTGTCTACTCGTTGCTGGAGTTGAATTTTATAAAAATCTTTCACAATATGATTTACTGATATTCCAGAATATCAATCGGAAAATATTCCAGTTTTATTTAATAACAATAGACCATCTTAATGTATCGATATGGTTTTAATAAGAAGTTATCTTGTTAGTCGATACTCCATTATAATATAAATTTGAAAATATTGTAATAAAGAATATTCGAAGCATTTGTATCACTGATTTGACTTTTCAATCAATTGGAAACGATTTCGTTAAGCAGAAAAAAATACTGTTTGGAAATAAAATAGAAAAAATGATCTACAAGATTTTCAACATGACTAGAACTCGATATTTTATTTGATTACTGATTTAATTAACGAAAAATATAAATAAGTCATTTCAACCTCAAGATTTTGCAAAAGTGTTTGAAAATAATTTGTTATTTATTCGCTGATACGCATTTCGACAGTCTTGCTGCTATCATCAGAGTGCTGTGCTTTATGAAATTTGCATTATATATATAATTTTATAAAGGCTTTTTATGAAGTTGTGTCGAGTGAATCACTTATGTTTGAATGAATTCTTCACATTGTCCAAACGAACAATGAGAGGTAATAGATGGATGAATCATTTTATCCTCGATATGTTCTCAATTATTCAAAACCTGATAATAGGTGATTTTTATAAAATGGTTTAAACGATCGTCCGTCCGTCCGTCCGTCCGTCTGTGCTTTTTTTTCGAAAAGCTCGTCGATGTATCAACTGACGTCTTCCTCGTCGTGAAAATTCCCGGTCGTTTTTCTCATTACACTCGACACTGTGTCGATCTCACGCACTTTAAATTAATCCGCGCTCGTATTATCTTAATCGAAACGCGAAACGTTCCGGCCACGATCTTCGTTCACGTCCGAAAGAATATCTGCATGGCTTCTAAGTATTCCCCGCGACGCTTTTAAAAGGGTGAAAAAGACGACCGGAGTGCACGAAAAAAATCGTTTTCCATTCCCAGGACAGACATTCGAGCGGCTATATCTATACCATTTTCGTGGCTACAATGCAATGGTTGTGTGTAAGGGGTCCATCTACACACACACACACGTTTGTGTGTGTGTGTGTGAATGTTACGTTGGTTAGCTAGTCGGGTGGGTCGTCACCATTTCGGGTTGACGTGTTCGCTTGCGGGGTCACGGTCTCCACTTCGAGTGCCGGTAATGGAATCGCTTGATGGTTTTGTTAACGTTCTACTCTCCGAGCGTTTTCGACACACGCGTCCTATCTACCGTTCTCGCTCGCACGCACGCACACATCCGTACACAATATAACGTTTCGTTTTCGTGTAATTTTTTTCCCACCCCGTACTTCGCAAACGAGATTGTAGTAACGCGATATCAATCTAACGCCCGTAAGTGGATTTTTTTGCGTCGTCGTTCGACGACGACGACGACACTGCCTGCCTGCACGCCGCGCCGGATGATTTCGGAATGCGTAATTCGAACGTCGACAATTATCGTACGAAACGAGGCGAGAGATCGGAGTTCGCTTTGTACACCGATACGTTTTTGTTATAACGAGATCCGTGCGTATTATTCGTGCATAAATAGAATTCCGATAATTCAGACGATAGTCGGTCGTATGGAGGACGGTCTTCTGATCGGCGTTTATCTGGAGAAAAACTTATCGTCGCGCTCGTCGAGACTCCATGGTCGCCATTAAAGTTTTCCTCGAAGCGCTAACAGAATTTATTTCGAAAAATGGAACTCGGCAAGCTGCGATATCGATATTTTGTATTCGATAGTAAGCTGTGAGATTTTTTACATCTCACAGATGTGCACGGATATATGAAACGAATGAAAGAGAAAGATTTATAACATGAGATTGAAGAAAACCTAAATAAAAGAAATAAATGGAATCAATTACTGCTAAGTACGTTTAATTTAACTATTTCAGAAGTAACCTCAATGGAGTGCATTTAAACGAAATTCTTCGTTAATATAAAAAAATTCCACACTCAAAGAATAAGACTTAATACATGTATATTTTTAATAGTGAAACATTGATTTTTAAAATCAAAACAAATTTCATATAACATAAGAAAAACTATGGAGAAATCTCTGCCGAGTATAATAAACAATGAAATAATAATTAAACATTTTCATATGAAACAATAATCATATCGTCTATGTAAAACAAAACAAAATCTGATCGTAACGACATAAAAGCTCGTTAAGCTTGCAGATAACACGTTGTTATGTCTAAACGACGACGAGACGAATCGAGTTGGCGTTTCGAATGAGAAGTCTGACGATCGTGGCCAACTCGTTTGGCACGTCGAACGTCAAATGTTCAGTGCGGACGATCTTTTTTTTTTGTATATACGCGAGATTTATGTTTGTCGAAGGAACACTAGCTCACTAGATATCTATTTTCGTGCTGAAATTCGTTTCGTGGACGATTTCAGAGTCGACAATAGAGATGAATTTTCATTAATAATCGAGTTGTTAATTGAAAATGACATTTGAAAAACATCTGATCGAAAATGATAACTGAATATCAAAATAAAAGATTTATTGCGTTTTTTAATGTGAATATTTCATGACTAATTGTATGTATACATATATATATATATATATATATATATATATATATATATATATATATATATATATATATATATATGTTAGCCATTTTCAACAAACTTATTTTAAATCTAATTTTATAAAAGTGAAAGATTCTCTGATTACTGTATAGATTTTTTTGTAAGTCGAAATAAAGCTTTAAAAAATTCAAAACATACTTGATCCTTAGTACAGTAACATTTTGTTTGTTCAAAGCTTTCTATTGCAATTGTTTTAAGTAGAAGAATAACAATTTGTTCATTTGTTTTTCAATTAGTACAAAGCATGCTTTTTATGTTATGTTATGTTATATTATATTATATATATATATATATATATATATAAAGTAGACAAATAGAATATATCTTTAAATGATCCTATATTAGATTAACAGACTGCGAGCATTATCTCTCTTCAACGTGAACACAACTCGACAAATTAAGATTAAATCCACTCTCTGGAATTATCTATAAAATGACATGGCGAATGTCTCTCTCTATGTATGTGTATGCACGTTCTTCAAAACAATAGACTGTTTCGATAGAGACGTTATCGCATATATTTTAAACTAGATCTGCGACTATGTAGGAAAAAAAACAACGAACGAATCGAACAGAAACATAAATCCATGACCTACTAATATCGAAAACTGTATTATATAAAACTGCAGCAATATATATATGGATATATACATACATAAAAAAAAAACTAACGATTCGCAAACAAACAAAGCACTCTATTATCGTCCATTACTGTGGAAAAAAAACGACACATCGATGACACGGTCTGAGAAAATTTTTGCATTATCATCAGTTCGTTATACACTCGTATATTTTATTCATTCATATATATATATATATATATATATATATATATATATATATATATATATATATATATATGTGTGTGTGTGTGTGTGTGTGTGTGTGTTTGTTCATCGATAGATAGATGGATGTACGTGCGATGGCCAATGATGATGACGCGTGCATTTCGGTTGCAAACGTAATTCGCTTCAGTGCTGCATTGCCGAGACTGCATTTCGTTGTTACAAATAATGTTAGCGACAGGCGCCGGTTCGACTCCATCCATCACGTCGCATTAGAACAATGAAACGATGCATTCTTCTTCTATCTGTTTTATTATCGGTCGCACAAATCAACCTAACGGTTTCGATGCACTGTTGTTTATCTTTCGAAACGACGTCTCTCCGTTCGAATGGTAACGTGTTCGTACACCACACAGGATTTATAGTAGAAATTGAACATTTATATATATATATATATATATATATATATATATATATATATATATATGTATATATTCGTTGTATTATGTAAGAAAATGTAGCGACGGTTACTTTATTCGAAATTCGATTAGAATTCGAGCCGAATAACGAGTATAGTGGAGGAGACAAAGTTCGTCGAAGAAAATGTGTTAAGAGGCAGATAGATGGGTAGTTTGGAAGGTGGGTCGACGTCGTGATAAAAAAAGACGACGGTGCGTCCGTTCGTCCGTCGTGTGTTCAAATATTTAGACGCATTTAAGGTCGTGCTCGTTTTTAAGTCTCATCCATTTGTCGCAAAACAAACTGGCGTAATGAAATATTCACGTGGCGCTCGGACGCAGAACGGTCAGATGCGAGAACGGTTTTATAGTACGTCTGATGGAAGACGACGCTTTTTGTCATTTCTACGTCGTACAGAAAATACAATACATACATAGACAGTCGTGTAGTTATGTATATTTCTGGATAAATTGATTTCGTTGGAAATTTTTGAAGAGGTGAAGAGAGGGGCAGTGAATCGTTTTAAATGAAAGACTTTGATAGAGATCTTTACTTAACAATTGATTGATAGAGAAAGATTAAACAAAAATATTTTTTTTTAGTATTTAGAATCTGTTATCAATTCCACAATTCGTTGTATGTTTGTTTTTTTTTTTGAAAAAAATCTGTTAATCGTTTAGTAAAATATGAATTTTATCAAAGTGTGCGCGGGCGGATTCGCGTTTAAATGTTTATCAATATTTGTTGATGAAAACAATAACAAACTATCAACAACTATTTTGTTGACTGCATCGGCGCCATTGATGCAACGTGCACGCTTGCACAAAATTGTATTTGCACGATCGTCAGCCGTTTTCAATAATTATAATCGCACAATGTTACGGCCGTTGCTATGACGACGATCGTGCAGTATGGATTTTGTATCGGATCGGTTGCGTCGATTGTTTTCATAGACGTGTTTGATGGCCGTTCGGAAACGATCGTCATTTTTTTTTCTTGACAAGAAACAGTTGAAAAGTTGACGTTTCTACAAATCAAAACTGTAGAAAATCGCATTTTGAGAAGAAAACAAGTATTTTTTTTGATAAAGGAAAACATTTTGGTAAATTACGATTTAGCAGTGAGAAAGTTGGATTCACAACGACTCCATCTTCCTATGTTCTTTATCGTCTTCTTTTAGGATTTTTTCTTCATGTTTCATGGAAACAATTGAAATATTTTTTAAATTTAGATTGATTGTATTTTTTTTAAAAAAAGTATACATGGTTCCTATAAATCTACTTTATTAGTTTCCTTTTACTTTTTTTGGCAATTAAGAGTTTCAGATAAATGTAGAGACGGTTTTATTGCAGAAAGAATTCAAAAAAAATATATATGTTAATATATTAATAGGGTTAGAATTTCGATCCAGTGCGAACGTTTAGAGTGTAATTTATATGAAAACTTTTTCCACACAAGTTTATTTCTCTAGAAGAAACCCCGTTCGCCTTCTCGTCGTAGCGATTCTGCCGTACGCGCACGCAGTGTCCACGTCGGGCGGTGTAGGTTTTCGATCCGAAGTGTATCGGGGGATGCGTAGTAGTGTTCGAGTGTATCGCGGGGTCGGTCCGAGTACTCCACCGAGCGGCCCTATGGCCACAAGTCACGCTGAGCCTGTCAGCCGATTCGATGGTGTGTTGATCTCTCGGGGAATTCCCGAAATTCCCAGTACGTGTTTTCGTTTCGTTTTTTTTTCTTCTCGTCCGTCCGTCTGTCCGATCGTCGTCCTCATCTCGAACGAACTTTTCGTGCGTCGGCGACGTAACGACAGGACCGAGCGAGAACGATGGTACAAAAGAGCGAACGCAACCTCTCTCGCGGGAAATAATGATAGCAGCTCGTTGTCTCTCGAGGTGAAGAATACCTCTTTGACACGACATCTTGGAGCGACGACGTTCCGTACCTGCCCGTTTACCTATCGACGACGGTCTTCTATTTATTTATTTAAAAAACAACGTCTTGAAAAGATGTTCTATCTCTGTTCATCACTTTTCACAAAATTTTCATTTCAATCATTTTTTTTTTTGTTAGCCATTTTCAACAAACTTATTTTAAATCTAATTTTATAAAAGTGAAAGATTCTCTGATTACTGTATAGATTTTTTGTAAGTCGAAATGAAGCTTTAAAAATTTCAAAACATACTTGATCCTTAGTACAGTAACATTTTGTTTGTTCAAAGCTTTCTATTGCAATTGTTTCAAGTAGAAGAATAACAATCTGTTCATTTGTTTTTCAATTAGTACAAAGCATGCTTGTTATGTTATTTTATTTTAATTGGACAAATTTTGTATTGAAAAGAGAAAATGCAATATTTTAAGATATGTTTCATTCGAGAATCACTCTGTACGTCGTAAAATCATACGAATTAGTAATCAAATTCGAATAGAAAGGGTTTCGGATCGTTCACAGGTGATCTTTACTGTTATCGTCGAAATAAAATCATCGTGGAAAGAATCTGATTGTTCGGTAACGTCTCCTTCGACCGTTCGATTCGGCCGAGATATCTTTTTAAACGGTTCGTGTCGTCTCGATCAAGACATTTTATCTAAAGGCGAACGTCGGCGTGCAAAAATCCGGTACTTCAATCAAACTTCATTGTTCGGTACGCAATAATCGGTCGTTTTTACTTACTTACGACACGACGATACCGTTCTCGTACAACGATCCAAATCTATTTCAATGTATGTGTGTGAAGAGAAAGGGGGTAATAGAATCGTGCGGGTGGCACGCGCGATGCGGTTTCGTCGTCGTCGTCGTTTCAACTACACGCCGTTAAGATTTGCATCTGTGTACGTCGCGGTCGGTCGTAAAAACAGACTCCGAACGACGTCGGAATGGCTTGTTTTGCATACGACACGTTGACTTTGGAAGATCCGACGTCTCTTAAAGCTTTCCGCGCCGCTATGCGTACGGAACAGTGATGGAAACGATCTACATACATGTTAAGTCTTTTATACACACACACACACACATTCGTACATATGTATGTATAAACATCGTTCCATTTTGTTCCAATTAACCTTTGTAGTTGCGATTGCGTTAACTTCTTGTATGTTTCGTTTTAAATCACTGTAATATTCTACTAGAGAATTCAAGATTCGTATTTTTCCCCATCATGTCTCTTCGATTCTGTCTACAGTTAATTTTGTAGTACAAATTCTTTTAAATACAAACAGATTATTCTTCAAAATCATAATATTTTATTCGAATATTCGTTAATTACTTCCTGTATATTATTCTTCTTTATGGACATTTCGATGTCGATACTAACTTTTTCCAAACGCAGTTGTAATTCAATTAACATTTTTCCAATTAATTCCATTTACAATATATCTATATTTTTATGTAAAATGTTAGGGTAATTTAGAACCATTGATAGATATTGAAGTGTAGTGAAGTTTATTACGATTTTCTTAACAAAAATTGCTGGCAGAAGACGTGGGTTGTATTCTGTATTATGGAATATTTGACATGGAATTGAGAAATTATTTCTATTCCAGATTTCAGTGTAAGTGAGTAGTAAAAAAGAGTAAAAGAATATGGGAATTAATCAAAAATGTATACTTTTTCTCTACAAGTTTAAATTTGGACATAATGCAATGAAGACAATTAGCAGTATCAAAAGAGTATTTGGAATATTTGGTACCATACAGCAATGATTAAAAAAATCAATTAAAGGAAATGAACTTTGAAACCAAGCCTCGTTTTACACTCAAGACCATCAGTTATAATGCCTTTGAAGAATTTCCAAAATATACAAATTTGAATTTTTATACAATTGTGTATCTCGTTGTAAGAACTGTATTGAGTCAATTAGAGATCATTTTGATTAATTTGAGTCGTTTTTAAAAAAGTTGCAGGTGTTTGAAATTTTATTAGAAGGTCAACTATTTTTTTATATAACAACTTAATATTTTTTTGGTATCCAATGAGGAATATCTTGTTGAATTTGATTGATTTATATCTGATTTTAATTTTGTGAAGATATTCTTGACTTTCATTCTTTGGTATTGCATTTTAATTTCTTTGCAAGTTAGGGCATTTTTGATAGTTTTATGAAGTTTTTTCTTATATATATATATATATATATATATATATATATATATATATATATATATATGCGTGCCTGTATGGCATATGGTCAAACGTCCTTATCAGATATTTACAGGCTTTGCGAAATCCTTCTCTTTTCAACATATGCCCATATCTCGATCTAATTCCTGATACGAAAATCCGTGACGCCGTCGTCTCCGTATCCCGTACGCATCGTAATCCTTCCGTCTCGTTCCGTTTCGCGTCTTGATCCGTACGCGTGTCTCTCGTTCGGTACAAAAAAAGAGAAGACGCGCCGTCGGCCGCCGCTATCGCCCACCGACGGCTGACAAATCCCGTTCGACAGGACCGGTCGTCCTCTCCGCCGTGTGGCCGGCCGATACGTCGATCCACCACTGCGCATTTTTCCCGTCTTGCTTCTCGTTTTTTTTTTTTCTACCCGGTCGACGCACGACGGTAGTTGGTATTAATGGGTCGTATACGGTCGCTATATCTAAATCCTTTGGGATAACCTTTCACAGGACTTTCAGGATTAGGATAGTTTATTGAAGTACGATGGACGATCGTGGCGTGGCAGCGCGTTCACACATACAGAGATACACGCACATACACACACACACATGTTTTTATATAAACGAACTTGAGAATATATTCAGACGATTTGAAACTCCTTCAATCATTGTACTTTGTATTTAGTTTAAATTTATATTTTTTTCCGTAAATGAATCGTTCATTCCAAGTTGAAAGTTTTTAAAAAACATCATCATTGATCATAAATTAGCAATCTTCTGCCAAAATAATATTTTGAGATTTTTTTTTAAGCTTTTTGAAGATACGAATAGGCAGAAAGAACTAAGTAAACTTTACACATCTCGTTTTTATTATTGTCAATTTTAAGATTTCCATTCACTAACTTGGAGATTTCTCTCTCTCTCTCTCTCTCTCTCTATATATATATATATATATATATATATATATATATGTAGAGAGAGAGAGAAAGAGAAGGAGAGAGAAAGAGAGATAGATAGATAGATAGATAAAGAGTGGCCATCTTGATTACGAAAACAAAGCAATTAATATATCAACAGAGCATTGTTTATTTTGTAATTGTAGCGAATTCATTTGAACACAAATGATTTTTAAAAAAAGACTCTGACGATGATGGCATTGCCTTCGAAATGTGCATTAGTATATTATTGTTATAAACAAACAAGTGAACAATAAGTGATTACTTTTTAACATATTGTGATGTTGGAGATGAAAATTTATTTGTGTTAAACTGACAACGGAACCTTCGATCTTCAGAAATGATTTATTTATTGTTGTCATAGTAACTGATTTGTGTTCATAATCAAGATGGCCAATCGTTATCTACATTTTCACTTTATTTATATATAAAGTGAAACACGTGTACAAATCGTAATCAGACTCTTTCAATCCACTGTTGGATGAAGGCTTCTTTCAAAATTTTCCATTTTTACCAATTTAATGCCTTTCTTTTTCAGTATATATATATATATATATATATATATATATATATATATATATATATATATTATATAAATAAATGTACTCGTAAGTCGAGTGATAAATAAAAATTGATACCTTGTCATTCATTGGCAAACATAACTTGCGAATTATTATTAATCGTAGCGATAGAATTACAAATATATATATATATATATATATATATATATATATATATATATATATATATATATATATATACTAATAAATACGTCTATAAATTTACTAATTCTGGGATTTCTTTTCCATTATATTATAAATCATATATATGTGCATATATATAACTGTTCGCACTTAGCCTCGTCAAGCTTTCAAATTTATATATATATATATATATATATATATGTCGTTTATAAAAAAGTGTCCATTTAACATTTTAATCCGACCATGAATATAAACGAAACAGGCTAGTTAAGCTCTCTCGAATTTCACCACACACACCCACTCGTGTGTCTATATATTTACATATTATATATATATATATATATGTTCATACACACACACTCACTCACATATACATGTGATTGTGTATAGAGAGGCGTACACAGGGTTTAGTTTTAACAGAATAGAGGCCGAGTATAAAAAAAAAATCCGCATTTAGACCCCATTCCGAGCGGCGGTACTCGCACGTACACTACACCCTCCGAGAACGAACACATATTCAGTCGACCGTCCGCCCGTCCGCCCGCCCGATCCACCCACATTGCTTCAAACACATACACGTGCGTACGTATGTACACGCACTCCCGTCACCCGCCGTTTTGTGGTATGGTGTCGGTACTACCTAGTCGCCGATCTCAATTTCGCGAGCCTAAAGCCCTTTTGTCCAGCACACACAGAATATGTAATATCCTCGGCCAAATCTCTTCGGCTATATATCACTAACCGGGGGTCACGAGTTCACAGCTTAAAATTTAACTCATTTTATCTCGCCGACACCCTCTTGCTTTCGGTCCGTCTCTGTTTCGTTCGTTCTTTACATTCGCACACAAATGCATTTATATATATATATATATATATATATATATATATATATATATATATATATGTGTGTGTGTATATATTTCTACACAAGCTTTTCAGTATGTAAACGTTTCATTTATAATAAGTATAGACAATCAAGATAATACAAAATGAGAAATTCAAATAAAGAATTTGATAAGCAATGGAAATAAAGTTTATTTTCTTGATCTCAACATTTTAAATCAGGTTTTATCACTAATTTAGTAATCGTACGCCTATTTGTTTATTATAGTGTATATTGATGATCAAGAGTGTAAAACAAAAATTCAAATAACAAGATTGATCTAAAGTGTTATTTTTTTTTGTTTTTAACAAAATAATTTAGAGATTCAATTGTCGATTATAAGCCTACTTGATTGGTATTATAATACGTTTGTATCTACTTAAAAATCTAGAATGACAAAGACTTTAATTTTGTGTCTAAAAAACGAGTCACTCGATGAGTCACCGAAGTAATAATTCGTTTTAAAAATAGATCTATCGAAGAACTCGTAAAATGTTTCTCTGCTCTCTAATTTTCAAGATGTTTATATTTATATACACCACCTTGAAATGTTCTAATAAAATTTAAATGACCGTACGTCGTTCAGGTATATTAAACAGGTGAAAAATACACACATGTGTGTAACGTACAAACTCCGTGAACAAACATAACGAAACAACAACGGCACCTAATAAAATTTATTGTCATCGTAATACGTGGCGAAACGTGAACGAATTTTCGTATTGTTTCGGTTTAGTTGTGTGTGACCGGTGTTCGTTTATCGCGGTTTTATCAAAAAAACAGAACAAAAAAATATGTATATATATATATATATATATATATAACGTATACAAACACTGAAGTTTAGTGGACGAGGTGTCTGCGGGTCGGTCGGTCGTTGATCGTTGGTAGGTAGGAAGGAGGTAAGAGCAACCGGCGATGGTGACGTCGACGACGATCGACATCCACCTAGTCCATCTATCCGTCCGTCCGTCCGTTTCCCTTAACGCACTTGTTATTTTATTGTCCGATCATAAATATTGTGCCGTAAGTGTTTTTCTGTAGTGGCGATGTTTTAAATGTCGTAAAAGCAGAGATCCGTGGATTTTTGCCCGAATGTTTGGCTTTATACACGGGACTATTGCTTACTGAAGTCGTATATATATATATATATATATATATATATATATATATATATATATATATATATATATATATATAAAATTAGCTGACCACGTTTTGATCGACGTTCTCGTCGACGATTTATCTGATAGTTCCGGCTTCGATCACCGGGTATCGTCACGCGCCATATGACATACGCACACACACACATATGTAATATGCGTTGGCGTACAATTCGTTTCGAATAAATACATTCGATGGCTAAAAACGGACTCTGTGCACGTTGTGTCAGTATCCAGTATTGGAAAATACGGCCGCAGACTGTGTATGTGTGTGTGTGTGTGTCGGGATGTGATCACTCGACCGTAGGCCATCAAAACCATCCCGTGGCTTCGTTCAATGGACCGTACAGAATGATGTGTGTAACGGGAACTTATGGATGTCGTTCGGTTGTGTGTCTGTGTGTGTGTATTTTTTAAAAAATATGGGAGGGCGTAAATTATATATATATATATATATATATATATATATATATTTATATGTATATATTTATTTATTTGTACACACATGCACAGATATATTTAAATACCCACGGAAAAAAAATAGAAAAATTCTATCTGAATTTTTATTCAAGTTTTATAAATGTATGTATGTGATTTTGTAATTTGTTGTTAATTCAGTAAAAAATAACTTTATTTATTTGAGACAAAAATAAAATTGTATTGGAGGTATCAACATTTTTTTTTTTGGTGGAGTTAAAAATAATTCAACAATTCGTAATATTATTTCGTAAAATAATTTTTAGGCGATATTACTGTAATTAATTTAAGCTAAAACGCCCGGCGTTCACAGGATTCGATTTGAGGTATTTTTACTCCAGTTTTTTTATGAAGATTTAAAATATTACAATAGTGTATTTTAAAAATTAATACAGTTAATAAAAAATGGGTTAAAAAATACGTCACTTCGGGTGTCCTAGGCTAAGATTAGCTACTCTATTGCTTTCCAAAATTATTCCTATTTTAGATATACAATACCTAATGTTGATTAAACGATTGAAAATAAAATGTATAAAAAAAATGTATAATTAAACACAATTCACAGATTGATTGTCAAGTTATTTACTGAGCGTCGCTGCTCTATATTAAACCGACGCGCATGCTGCTTTATTAAGTCTCTCTCTATCTAAGCATTTAATTCAAATTCAAATAAAATTTATTGATCTAAAGTATATATATATTTATATATATATATATATATATATATATATATATATATAAATTTTACAGTAAATGAGATAATGAGTCGATGTGGTGTGTTATCTGTTAAGATATTTTACCAGTATGCAGTGAAAGCTGGTGTTTGTGTTTTGATGTTTGGGGTGTTTAGATAAATTTTCAAATAAACCGCTGATAAAATAAAGCATTCAGATTTTTTTGCTACTAAGTGTTTCCGCGTCACGTAAAAATTTTACCCCAACGCTGCTAAAGAAGTTTCACTTGAAAAATGTTTAAATGTATAAAATATATATTGAAAATATAATGTATTTTAATTATAAACATAGGAGGTTTAAAACAAAGAAACAAAAATAAACATAACAAATGAAATCTGAACAAATATTACACAACAAACAAATTTCATTGTTTTGTAAAAGCTCTTTTGATTATCAATGTTTTAAAATTTGGAACATGATTTGCAGTTTTCTCTTTTGAAAAAAATATTAGTAATTTTGATTTTTTACAATGAAAAAATATACATATGTTACTAATTATAATGTTGTCTTTTTTTAAAAAAATAAAATAAATTTTATTTTTGGTTATGTCCTCAGATAATAATTGAAATTATTATTTGTTAAATTAAAAAAATTCATATTTAATAAATATATGCTCATTTTTAGTGATCAATTTACAGAAATTATATTTTAACAGTAATTATTGCTTGAACAGATTATCTAAATTTCAGTTATATTGATTTGAAATATTTAAATGTCATTTATGGGTAGTAAATTGTGCTTTAAATCCATTGATGTATATTTATATTGATATGTGTGTGAATATATATATATATATATATATATATATATATATATATATATATATATGTACATGCACACACCTGTATGTATGTATGTATCATTTATATCACATAAAGCTTGGCCATAGATTAAAACAGAACAAGTTTGGAACACAAAAATCATTCTCTCAGTTCAATGCAGTAAAGTTTCATACGGCACGTTCAGAATACGTGTCTAAACGTAACGATCCCACGATCGATAGATTAAAAATAGGAAAAATTCTGTTCACTGGTACGCTGGATACGAGAGCAAAAGATAAATATCCTTCGACCGGTATCTGAATCGAAAACGAAGAAACACCAGGATAACAAGCTATACATATATATATATATATATATATATATATATATATATATATATATATATATATATATAAAGGAGCTACGAGGATATGTCGTTTGGGGATGAAACAAGAAGATGAGAGTCGGCGACCGGGCGTGTGTTTCTGTACGGTGTGAGTACGGGTTCGGATATACGTGGTAAGTAGTGCAGCGTTGCGGCTGTAGTGGAAGAGAACAGTAGGCGGGTGGGCGAATCGGCGACCGGATGAGGTGGCGGATGGTGGCGGTTGATACGAGCAGGACGGTTCGAACGGCAGAGAAGCCGGTCTCCGGACGACGCATCTACCTGTCAAGCGGAATTAAAGAATGGCCGCCGGCAATTGGACCTTATGTGCAACGGCCCCGAAGTCGCCGTCTTCGGAGACTTTGACGATGTCGGGGTCACACTATCCACCTAGAGTATCGTAGATTACTGCTAGGTAGCTTTGAAACACACACACACACATACACAGTCGATGCGGGTGTATATTTTTATCTGGTCTTCGTGCTTTCGATGGCGTCGTAGCGTCTCTCGGGTTCTCTGCGTGACTTTCGATTTAGAGGAAATGTCTAGTCTTTCAATGTGTTTTCTTTTAATATTATATATATATATATATATATATATATATATATATTTAAACAAATTGTTGAATTTTAAATAAAACAATTATATAAAAAATGTCTAACCCAAATTTAAACACATTTATATTGCCTTCCAATAAAACTAACGAAAAAACTATTTACTAATGAGGATTATTTTTAAAAAGAATAAAAATTAACTGCTTAAACAAATGAAGGTTTTCTTTCTAAGAAATTGAAATTCTTTGTCTAATTTTTCATCAAGTCAGCTGAGAAATTTTCTAAAGCTTTTATTTTCAATTGTCACAAAACAATTGTTTATATGTTTTTGTTACACGTGTATCTAGATAAATAAATGTTTATTGTCTATTGATTTTCCAAGCAGTATTATTTTGTGTTTCGAATCCATCTGAAATATCTTAGAGCAAATATTTATATTTTCAATTATTTCCACGACCCGAAAACATGATCGAGCGTGGCCGTGTCAAAACGAAACATTTTCGAAATATTTCACGTGGAACGGTGAAAATATTCCGTCGAAAATTCCAACGAACGAATGCTGATCTGCAATTTATATCAGCCGCGGACATCCACTGCACTAAATCAATCCAGCAATGGATCGAGTGTCGTTCCTTCGCCGTATGTCTGTATATACATTATTTTTTTTTTTTTGGAACAAACACAACTATGCGCCGACTATCAACACAACAATGTATTTACAGTGGAAAATTATTTATTAGTACACGCATTTTTATGTGACGAGTCGCGGACAAGATAATTTTTCCGCGAGGAAGGCGGCAGATGCGGTTTAATTAATTAACATTCGTAGATTGGCGCTATGTATATATATATATATATATATATATATATATATATATATATATATATATATATTGAATGTAAAATGTAAAACGGTTTCATTCATTGCTCGTGGACGATCCATTTCGGTCGCATATCGTCCGTATAAAATATTGTGTAGCGAGAATTAATTTGTTTACGACACGTATCGTTTGATACGTTAAATATTCCATTATGTAAATAACGGTGGGAAAAAATATACATGGTTATATATACATACAAATGTATATACCTATATGTATATATATATATATATATATATATAGGTATGTATGTATGTATGTATATATTTACATATAATATATTCATACCGACGTATTTATAAATTACATACAAATTATTATTTGCTGTCACTAATTAGAATCATTTTTACTATTCACGTGATCAAGAGTCGTGTTGTTTGATTATATTATTGATTGTTCGTGTATTTTGTTTTCGATAGGAATTTGTTTAATTTTAATCGCGTTTTTTGTTTAAAAAATATTTTTTTATAAAAAAGTAGGCTATTTTTTCATAAATTTAGGATTTTGAACGAATATGCATTTCTTTACAATTTTCATTTTTATTAATTTTTTTTTAATATTACATAAATATAACCATACAAATGTATGTGTCACTAGATAATTTTCATTTAAAAAAAATGTATATTATTAGATTTAATTCATTTATGTAATCAAGTAATCTACGTTTTGATTGTTTCTAGTAAATGTTATAATGTTTATTGTTACTGACAAAAACGAATCTGTGTTTTATCTATTGTTTTAATTATGTATTGTTGTTATTTTTTTTTAAAAAAAACAAACAAATAAAACAATTGAATAAGACATTTAAGCTTTATTTTTGATGGATTTTTTTCCATAAAACAATACAATTTTAGTGAATTTCAATAGTAAGTTATTATTTCTAAATAAACATATAAATTTATGTAAAAAATAGTCAAAAAAGAGAAAATTACAGCTGTGCATTGTATGAAAATAGAAAATGTACGAAAAATAAAAACTATATTTTCATATAAGCTATCTAGATTATTTTTTTTTGTAAAAAAATGAACATTTAATTCATTTATTTAATCAAGTAGTAATATATATTTTGATTGTTTTTATTAATTTTGTTTTATTTGTTTATTGTTTTCGATAGAAACGAATCTGTTTTTAATTAATTGTTTTAATTATGTATCGTTATTATTTATAGAAAAATAATGTGAACAAAAATTGGACAACACATTTAAGCATTCTTTGCGCAAAAATTGGACAGCACATTTAAGCACATTAAATATTATTATTGAATAACTATTTCATTAATTTCAATATGGACGATATTTTTAAAAAAATCTAAAGAATCGTTGAAAAATACAAATTAATGTTCATATACCAAAAAAAATATTTTTTTTTTGTTCTTGTCCAATGAAAGATATGTATATCATTTCTAATTAAAAGTTTCGTTTTATTCAATATAAATATGGTCGTATTAATTCGGTTAACGTATTTTTTGTATAAATAACAAACCAACCCACGATCCGTTGTACAGAAGAAAAATATGGATGCACATAAAGTTCACATATTATACAACTCGTAATTAATAAAACCAACCCCGGGTACATTTAATTTGCACAGGAAATACAAATATATATATATATATATATATATATATATATATATATATATATATATATATATATATGTATATCCGCAGAGTGTAAGAACTGAAAATCGAAACGTGGTAAGAGTCGTAAATTTATTTGTATTTTTTGATTATGTTTTTTTCTCCGCACCGTCTCCTTCTCCCGTTTTCACATACGTACACACCTCCAACCACCACCCATCGGTTCCCGTACCTCAGCCACCCGGTACGACGAAACAAAGAAAAAAAAACAGAATTAATTCATTTTCAAACACATGGTGCATGGCCTACCGCGACGCCGTCGATGTATGTTTCGAATGTTTTGCGTTCTTTGTTCTCGTTTACCCAAAATATTCCGATTTCACTCTTTTTCGGGTCCGAGCTTGTACGATAGACAATGATGGCACGATACGTATACTTCTCTCCGAATAGAATATCTCTTGTATTCCACGGTTGTTTATAACAATTTTCTACCATGTACGTTCTTTTATCTGCTTACCATTTTTTCGAGTATGTCGAATCGTACACGGAATGAAAACAACGACACTTTATTGGAATAAAAAGGAATCCTCCGAATCTTCTTGCCGTAATTTTCACACGGTGCATTTAGACGCACTACTCATATATATATATATATATATATATATATATATATATATATATATATATATAAAGAGGCGAAGTTTAGTTATGTGGGTGGTTGAGTAACACGGCGAGAACGAAATGAACGACACGAGGGATGAAGAGGGATCGGGGTTTGATGATGGTGTTGTACTGGTAGAACACGTATGTATATATATATATATATATATATATATATATATATATATACCGAACTCGGGACTAGATGGATGCGTAATAATATCGCGGAACACAGAAAGGGAGAGCCCGGGGCTTTATTATAAGCCCTGCGGATACAGCGAGCTGAATATGAGCACCTGAGACCATCTCTGGTAGCATTACGGAAGGGTCCTGCCGGTTTCGACGACGGCGTCGTGTTTTGTTGTTGATACATACATACGTATATATATATATATATATATATATATATATATATATATATATATATATATATGCATGTATGTATTATGACAGTTAAAGGACAAAAAAAATTAAGTTGACATAAATATGTTTTTATCTACACACATACGTAGATTTTTTCCACAAAAAGATTTATTAAGAATAATCCTAAATGGATAACTAGATCAACATCACAAGATTTCAATTGAAAATCATAGACGCTTGTTTAGAAACAAAATTTTCTAGCAAGACAAGTGCTTCGTAAGCTTTGTAATTTTTTGTTTATTATTATTTTTTGTTTATTTTTTTTCAAATTTTATACGTGCTTAACGGTAAACGGATTTTGTTTGCAAATTATTTCATGGACGTTATTTAAGAAGAGAATCATTTTATATATAAAAAAATTAATTATGAACAATACTTTTGTATTTATTTTAATCATAGAAACATTGATATCATGCAGACTGTTTTATTGGTAAAGCTTCGTTCAGTTTCCAGTATATAATCTTATATAAATAATATTTAATTTTCTTTAACTCGTTCGCTACGAGTGCTTCAGGAGAAAAACCGCCACCACAGCCCAGACGTTTCACAATCCGTCACAGATCCGATACACATTTGTGACGCTGGGCTGAGGTAAGAAAATCGAGTCGTCACACATGTGTGACGCTGGTAGCGAACGAGTTAATGATACTACTAGCACAAATTATATATTACGAATTATATATATATATATATATGTACACCTCATAAATTTGTTGGGCCAATGTAATGAGTATGACTAAGTAACAATGAATGAAAATATTTAATAATGCTTTTGCTCGCAATATAATAATAAAATAAACTAATATGATGACAATATAAAATAATAACTATATGGTTACAGTGGATTGCAAATCCTGTGCTACAAATTCTAATAAAAAAAACAATCAGTACTGAATTTATTATTATTTATTTTAATTAACCTAGCACCAAAATCGAAAATTGCATAGAGATATATTTTTTTAAAAATACCCCTTATTAAAATTCTATATTAAATTTAAACCCAAATCAAATTGAAACATATTCAACGTCAAAAAATCCTCAAACAATTAAAATAACCCTTCGTAAAGAATATATGTTTATTTTTATTCACTGTAACCCGTTATTTCTACAAAGACATTTTGTACTTGGTCTTTATGAAAATTAAATTAAATCTATTCACAGACCATGATTTACGACCCGTCCGAAACAGGGAAACGAATTAATTCTCTTCGTTTCTTATAACATATTTATATATATATATATATATATATATATATATATATATATATATATATATATATATGTTTATATATGTACTTCTGATATGGAATTTATGATTCTCAAAACGGCCAGATTCCGAATTCCTCGGATATTTGCCCCGCATGTTTCTGCTTGTCTATCTATCGGGACGGTTTCAAAAGAGACCGAGACAGCTCCGGGCCAAATAGGCGTTAGACTCTGTCGAAAACAAAACGTCCGCACGGACGTGTATATATATATATATATATATATATATATATATATATATATATATAAATGTATAAAATGTAATACATTTTAAACAAAACAGACAAACAGTCTGTTATTCGAGCCCCGATGCTGGTATTTCGTTAGAAGTACGAATGATTTATTTGACATTTATACCTTTAGGCCACTCAGGTGGTAGAGAAGAGAGGTCGTTGATTACCTACCATACATATATGCATATATATATATATATATATATATATATATATATATATATATATATATATATATATATATATATATAAAACTAAGAATATTGTTTCCACTTTTCTATGGTTGTATATTTTTTATAGACTTTTTTTTAAAAAGAATGCCGAGATGTGTAGTAAATAAGAGAATATGGGAAATATTTGAGTATATATATATATATATATATATATATATATATATATATATATATATATATATGTATAATTTAAAAAATACAGACATTGCAATAATCTTTTAATCACAAAATCTAGTTAACTTAGAAAAATAGTTGTCGAAAAACAATCGACTGTGATAGGAGGCTTTTGAGCAGCTTTTTCTACGCTAACTAGATTTTTTAATCAGAAGCTACTGTGATATTGTGTATATAATTTTACATTATGTGTAAGTGTATGTGTTTATAAATGTGTGTGTATGTATGTATGTGCGATACAATTTTTGAAAAAACAATCCAAGGATATGCAAACAATTGTCCCGGATTGAACATTTGATCGACAGAGGTCGATTCGTGCGCCAGTACGTTTTCAGAATGATTTTTCCACGAACTCCTTCGATATGATAATGACACCGGAAACAGACGTCCGTACAGGTTTTGATCCCAGGTTCTATTTCCGCATCGTGATTTCTGACATCTGTTACAACAAAACGATACGCCTATTATGTTGTTATGTTGTCAGCCGTGATTGCGGCGTGTTGTTTCGACGATTCCGTACAAAAGGCGCGGGTAATACACGAAATACATTAGACAAATGTGTACGTGTGAGTGTTCACATGTATGCACACACACACACACACACACTGTACGGATTTATGTAAAAAATCAAGTAACCGTGCGTTTGTGTTCAGACGAAAGAAATCAGTGCCGTCGCCGTCCGCGACGATGATGAGAAAATTGTGCACACAATTTGTTATTATTTTTACAGTTCTTTACACAGTCGTGATTGTTTAAATTGCTACTTCCTGTTCGACGATTTGAATAACGTCTTCACTACTATGTGTAATCCTTTTGTACAAGCAGTACGTGTAGAGAATGTGTGCGTGTAGATTTTTTCACTGTACGTTCTTCGTCTGAAGATTTCTTCTTCGTTTTTTTTTTCGTGAACGAACCCGCGATGGATCGACCAGCCGTTGTGTGAAATCTCAACAGGCCGTGTCTTCTATGTTAGATTTTTTCGTTTTGTCCACCGATTGTTATTGTTTATTTATTTTTTATTGTTTTGTTCTTTTCGTTATGTCATGGCATACTTGATGAGCGTACTTATATTTTTTGTTTGATTTTTTTTAACACTTTTGTGTAAAATATCGCAAGCGTTTCATATGCTTGTATTTTTTTCGATTTTTTAAAATCCAAACATATTATTTCAACAAAATTATTTCTGCCCAATATAATTATTTTTATTATGAAA
>CP092093.1:36610000-36707500 GCA_029203775.1 Neoneuromus ignobilis | reverse complement strand
TTTACAATACTGCATCTCTTTTTAAACTATATGAACTCATATGTATATATCTTTATTTATTTTTGTTCACATATATATATATATATATATATATATATATATATATATATATATGTATGTATGTATAAAATAAGTACATGTGTATGTACATACATATCAAGTTATATCAGATAGTATCCCTTGTAACTCGAAACGAGACGAAGAAATACGGAAGAAATAGTCACGAAAATCCGGTAGGATTTGAACGAGTAATGCAGGACACATGTAGTATCCCGGTCTCTCCTTCGGGATAAAGTGGGATAACGTAGTACCGGAAATATACTGCTCGGATTTGCTATACGTCCGCGTCCGTCCGAACTATCGCACGTTCGTTCGTTTACTCATACGTATGTATGTGTGTGTGTGTGTTTGTTATTACGAAATCGGTTTAGGTTCTGTAGAACGTCGATCGGATCTCGACGACGACGACGCCACGGTACGTGTTCCGTGCTCGAATTTCGACGAGAGATCAACGCGGAACGGAAAAATGCAAGAAACGAGAATCGGGAGAAATATGACGATTTTTACGTGGGATAACCGAACACTTTGGAAACGTGGCTGTCGAATGAACGGATTTCTTTGGAATTGTTTTTATCGAGGACAATTCCTGTTTATATATATATATATATATATATATATATATATATATATATATATATATATATACATACATATACATACATACATACATACATTTATACATCATCACAATTAGGAACAATTTCTCTTTCCTCTTCACTTGAATATTGAATAGGGATCAATTTTTGTTTTCCTTGACTAAAATATAACACTCGTATCACTGTCTCCTTTATTACAAGAATTAAAATCACTTGCTGAATATTCAAAATTTTCACATATTTCACTACAACTATCGCTGTTACTTTCCATATTGCTATAGTTTTTTTTATTCATTTTTGAAGGAATAAAATATTATAAGTAAAATAATTGCTGAAATATAACAGAACGTGTCTGCTATCGAGTAAGAATTAAATTGTAAAAACATACAGTGTGTACATTTAGGAATAAGGACGTTGTTACTTGTTCAGTCTTGTCACCTCACACGTGACATACGACTGATAGAGCAAAGTTGTAATGTCACGTCAGAGGTGACATACGACCGATAAGGGGAAAATGTACATCAGTTTATAAAAAAAATGTCAACAATAATTTTTCATTGAATATTTTTATAGCATTTTGTGGTGTTGGAGTGAAATAATTAGTGCTGGATTTTCTTAAAGGCTTGGATAGGTTAAATCATAGAGTCTAATATTTTTGACACAATCATAGTCTTTCCTAAACATACAGTATCAGAGCCCTCACAAGTGGAATAGTTTAGGGTTTCTCTTTATCTAAATCCGGCTCTGGAAACTGAATTCGGATATCTAAACAGTGATTTTCGATCAACTTGCTGTTGGTATTCTTCAGTATTGATTAAGGACAACGGTTATTTTTTCAATACTGTTCGAGTTCGACTCCTTAACGTGAACGTAACAATATATCAAACAAGCGTACAGCATGGTTCCTGTTTTCCGTATCTGCATCTTCGCACCGACCGACATAACAAATCTCGTCCGTCGGTATACATCGTCGTCGGCGTCGTCGTCCGTGCCATTATGCCGTACAGTACGTGCGTCGTGTCGCCGTCGTACGCGCGACGCACGAACATGTTTGTACATGTACACATAATCGTGTAATATAAATACGTACGTACGATTTGACACGACAGTCGAGCGTTTATACAAACGGCCGTGTGTCGTCGCCGACGTCGCGGGGGTCGCGCGCCCGCGGCGCGTCCCGTCTCGTTCGCTAGCGTCGCGACGCGTCGTCGCTCTCTGTCGCGCTCGCTCGCGGCGCTCACTCGACTGCTACTACGCCGATAATGTCACCGGTGACAGAGTGGCCGGCTTATCTGCGGCCCGCAGCGTCCACAGACAAACATGACTGCGTGCCGCGGACGTCGTTCCGTGAGCGGCGGAGCGGTGCACTACGTGCCCGTTTGGACATGTTCCGCGATGATATTTTATTATGTGCGCGCGGACAATTTTGTATACACACACACACACTTCTGTACAGTACATGATACGTACGTGTATTTACACACACACACAAATACATGCGCACTTTGCGGATAAAGAAGCAATTACGTATCATTGCTTGCTGTTAAATTGTCGTGCGAGGTTTTGATTATATTTCTCATCATTTTACAAATATACGGAAATAAGCTACACATACATATACATACATACATATATATATATATATATATATATATATATATATATATATATATATAAAGAGAGAGAGAGAGAGATAAGCAAACGTCGAAAATAGAGGTACTAAAATAAATGGAGAATATGTGTCCAATTTACGGTTTGTTGACTACGAGTGAAAAATCAGAAGAGCTAAAAATTCTACTCAAAACATTTTTTAGGAAAAAGTAGAAGAGTTAGTTTGAAAATAAATATGAACGAAACTAAAATCATTTTCAATAGATTTGTAGGAGAAGAAGATATATATTTTTAGAGGACTAGTGATTGGAACAAGTGGATGCAATAAAATGCCTAGAAAAATGGTATGATATGATGGTGATTTGAGGTCTGAGATGAGATCGAGGTTGATATCGGTAGTTTTTGGAAAAATGAATGATATAGGAGGTTTTTTTTAAGCGTGATAGAACTTTAAATTGAATCTCTATCAAAAGTTCTATTCAACCTATATGTGTGTGTATGTATATATAAAGGTATGGTAAATATGTTTTTTCAGGTTAGATAGAAATTTCTATAGCGATTCAATTAAAAGTTCTATTACGTATAACAGCGGTGGCGAACCTTTTTATAGCACTTGCCAAATATTACAATTATTTTTTTGTCCAACCTCTGGCGTGCCGGAAAATTCTTAGTAGGCAATAAACAATAAAAATTTAATTGTTTGAAAATTTTATTAAATCAAGAAGTCGATTTAAAAATTCACAAAATAATTGCATACAATACATTTTGCCATATAAAAGTCAATACTAATTATAAATTTTATTGATGAGATTTTTGTTCTTGTACTTTGGATGCCAAATGCTATATATCGTTGTAAAATGAAGATACAATTCAAAAATCGATAACGTGCCAAGAAAACAGCTTTATAATGAAGAATAAATGCTATTGTGCTTGAAATGGAAAGTATATGACCAATGTGTATTATTTGCATGTACATGCAGGTCAGGAATTTGGATAATTAATGTAAAAATGAAGCAAAAGCATGGAAAGATAATGCTAGAAATATCAAATGGATATGAGAACTTATAACAGTAATTGATTTAATAACAGAACAAATAAAAAGCGATTTGACATGACAAAATCACATAGCAAGAAGAAAAAAAATAATACAAATCATTATAATAGAATGATGGTGATTCTAGAGCAAAGATAAAAGCAAGAGAATAAGGGTTAGCAAAGATAAAAGCATGAGAATAAGGGTTGGATGAGATTAGTTGTGAACAGTAAACTATGGAAAAATCTTTAGAAAATATTTAAGATGATGATTTTCCATTAGGTTTTTGCTTATCTCCCTTCCGCTGTTTTTGGTTTTTATAGCTGCGATTCAAAAGATGGCGGAAGGGAGATATTTGCCATATATATATATATATATATATATATATATATATATATATATATATATATGTTGAATTTCTGTCATTCCACTATTAGTTAAAATCCCTTTGTAAATTTTGCCAGTAAATTATTTCTTGCATTTTTATATAAATTTTCAATTAATTATTTAATGGCATTATTAAATTTGTCTATAGATGTCATCATATCATCATGGACAAAGTTTATATTGGCTTACTTTAGATGAAAGTCTCCATTTTTTTTCTAACCCTTACTTTTGCTTTGCTAATTTCTTTTATCCATTTTTGATGAGATCTCTTCTTTGATCTTCTGATTTATTACATATATATATATATATATATATATATATATATATATATAGAGAGAGAGAGAGAGAGAGAGATATGTGTGTGTGTGTATGTGTTTATAATCTACCGATACCGTTTTTTATCAGTCGTTAAGCATAATGCAGCTACATGTCGTAACGAGCATCGAACTTCGTCCATTCTCAATGTCGATCTAATAGCTAACGAACGAACGTAGGAACCAACGAACGGATGAACGAACGAACGAACGAACGAACGAACGAGCACAGAGTGTACGTCAAATTTAATCAAATTCTCATTGGAACGGTCGCATTTTTCGATTCCGCGCGCGCGAGAGATCGGGCGGACCGGGACCGACCGGGCCGCCGGCTCTCACTCGCGTTGTGCAATTTCATTAGAGCTTAGCGCTGTCTATAAATCTTCCCGACAGGCGGGCCGGGTGCAACGGCGTCGAGGCGGGAATTATAACGGGGCCTCGGCTCCGGTGTATGTTGGTAGTAGTTGTTGTACGGACGGACGGACGGAACGCCGAACCGAGTGGAAAAAAGATCGAAAAGTACGATGGAGGAAAGAACGGACGTACGAACGACTTCACATTCTATACATTTATATATATATATATATATATATATATATATATATATATATATATATATATATATATATATGTATACATACAAACATATACACAATCATATGTTAGTCAAAGAGTCGTTTTGTTTTAGTGTTTTAGCACAAAAACAAACAAAATAAATTGTTGGCTCTGACGATGATGGCATACCTACCAAAATTCGTATTAACCCTATTGTTATTATAAACATCAAAGTGAACAATAAGTGATTATTGAACACTATAATATCTTGTGGTGTTGAGAATGGAAATTCATTTGTGTTAAAGACAAAAATAATGCTAATCTTTGTGACATAGTTAATAATCTTTCTAAATAATTCATAAAATCTAATTTAGTTGATATTTACGAAAAAAGAACGAGCATAAACCAATGATTTCACATAACCCCACAAAAACAATCCAATGGAGTTAGATCACTTGGTCGTGGCGGCCAATTGATTGGCCCATTTCATGAAATAACGGACTCATTAAAATTCTGTTTCACTAAGTCTATTGAAGTTTTTACAATTTCTAAACGTTGTTAAAATGTTAAACGTTCTATGATAATTTGCCAAACTTAATGAGTTGAAATATCAAAATGAACTTAAAAAAAATTTAAACATTGCTGCCACCAGCTGACATTCTTATTAGAAAAGCCTATATATATATATATATATATATATATATATATATATATATATATATATATATATATATATATATATATTAAGATGAAAAGAGAGAAATATAATGTGCTTATTAAATATTACCAACTTGAAATAATTCAGAGTTACAGTCAACATGAGAACGTAACAAAACCCTTACAGAGACGTAAAGTACGATCCTTTAAAGAAAATGTTCTTACTCATACACACACATACAGTTATATATATATATATATATATATATATATATATATCTATATATATATATATATACATAGATATAGATATACAATAGTGTATGGGTGAGTACAAAGCTCGCGAAAGAAGAGGAAAAAAAAGAAAACTTTTCCTCTCCTCTTTATATAATCTTGCAAATATTAATTAAGGGAACCGGTGTGTAAGCGAACGAACGGACGGACGGACGACGACGACGACGACGACGACGGCGACGCGAGACGTAGGTAACGAACAGCGAAAGGGGATATTTTTACGCCGGTAATTACTGTCACGTGACCTGGAACGGCGCGCGAAGACGGTGGGTCGGACCGCGCCGCCACGACGACCGAAGAGATTTTCTTTCGTTGGACCGCGGCGCGATTATTAATTGTGCACGACGACGCGGGAGCTAAACTGCAGGGAATTCGTTCGAGCCGCGTGTTGAGAAATCGGCACGTCGTCGATTGATTTTTTTTTTTTTTTTTTTGGAAAAAACAACAAAAATCTTGACGAGATTGGAACTGTGCGTGTGATTGAAACGAATATTTATTCCGAACTTTGGACGTAACGGATTTGAAAATATTTTCAATTGTAGTTTGGAACTCTGGCTAACAATAGGAATTATTTTTAAAAAAATATTCTATTATCATGTCGATAAAAATTTTTTTCATTGACCTGAACATAAAATCTTCTACTTCTTTAGTTCATTGATTATTACTTTATTGCCTAATTAGAAACTTGCATTCGATGTCAATCAACAATTATTTTTTTTTCTACTAGTACATTTACATCATGCTCTTGTTATTTTTATTGCTCACTAACAATAGAACAACTTGGTGTTTGTATTTTTTTAAAAAATATACACTTTTTATTTATTGACAACAGTTTTATGTACAAGTAACTCTTGTATAACACGGAATTCCTACAACACGGTTTCGCCCTATGAGGAGAAAATCCTCATAAAACACTGTATTTTTACAAAACTATTTGAAAATTGGGGAGTAGTACTTGCTAAGTTCCTAGGAAAATAAAGTTTTGATGATATGAATCTTGAAAATATTCAAAAATTACGGGTAGAAGAAGAGTCAGATGAAGCAAATTTAGTGGAAATGGCATCTGAGATAAACGAAATTAATTCAGAAGACGATAGCGCAGATGGAAGCACAGAAGTTTAAAATTTTACCCTAAAAAGCATAAAGGCTTAAACTTAGCCAAACAATTTGAGTTCTGTTTTCTAAATGTAGATCCACTGAAAGAAGCACACAATTTAAGAACAAGCTTCATAAAATGAAATTTATAAAGTTCTCTCAATTAAAAGCAAAAATTTTTTTCGAAAAGAGTAGAATACATAAATCAAAATACTGCTGAAGAAGGGTTATAAAATGAGAATATTTTGCCAGGAAGAAAACGTCTTCGTTTAATGGTGCTTAGCAGTGATGAAGAAGAAAACATCATATGAACCGTTAAATTGGAAAATGGAATAAGTTCATCTATTCATATTTTGAGATATTCAAAGATTTTAGTTTTAATGAATTAAAAAAATTTGGTAAACGTTATTTAATTCGGGTTATGTTTTTTTAAATTATAAACTTGTTAAATTTTATTATGTAAAAATAATTAATAAAATTGTTAGAGAAAATTATCGATTTTTTTAGTTACAAATGGACTTATACCACATTCATTAATAACAAATTATGAAAAATATATGAACAGCAGCAATTTTAAATTTATATTTGAACTGAAGTTCGATTTCCTGAAATGCCTTTTTTAATGTAAAAAATAATAATTAAAATGAAGATATATAAGTAAACAGAAAAACCACTTTATTAAGAAATATTTTTAGCTATATATTATAAAAATTTATAAATAAACAGGAATTATTATTGTTTATTTATGAATTTTTATACAATATAACTAATAATATTTCAAAGTCAGTTTTTCGTTTAATTTAAACGCAAACCTTTATCTCAATGTATGAATACATGAACTTATTCCACTAAAAAATACAAACTGCTCAATTTGTTAAAAAAGGAAATGGAATAACTACATTTCTAAAAATCGGTTATTTTCTCTAACAATTTTTACATAATAAAATTTAACAAGTTTATAATTTTAAAAACATAATATTACCTTAAAATATGTCGGCTACACGCATCAATTTTCGCGCAAACAGCCCGGACCATAATGTGTTGACAAGTGTATAGTTTCAAAAACCTAACTCGAATTTATTAACGTTTACCAATATTTTCTAATTCATTCAAACGCAAACCTTTAAATATCTCAATGTATGAATAAATGGAGTTATTCCACTTTTAAAAATAACGTTTTTTCGATAAAATTATACAGAAAATTTCATTTCATAAATTTATCGGTTTACTTTCCATATTGCTATAGTGTACTTTATTCATTTTTAGAGGAATAAAACATTATAATATCTATAAAATAATTGCTGAAATATGACAGAACGTTTTGTCTGCTATCGAGTAAGAATTAAACTGTAAAAACATACAGTGTGTACTTTCAGCAATGAGGACGTAGTTACTTGTTCAGTCTTGTCACCTCGCACGTGACATACGACTGATAGAGCAAAATTGTAATGTCACGTCAGAGGTGACATACGACCGATAAGGGTTAATATGTAATTCTTGATATCAATTATTAGTTTAATTAAGATATTAAGAGAAAAAAAAGTTTTTTTTTATATTTTCGAAATCCAATCTTGATTTTTGTACTAGTTGTTTGTTTCGTATAACACGAATTCGCATAGCATGGTATTTTTTAAGAATCTAACGATCGTGTTTTACGGGGGTTACCTGTATATATATATATATATATATATATATATATATATATATATATATAAATATAAATATATATGTATACATGTGTATGTATGTATTTATGCATGTATTGATACATGTATGAATACATGTGTTTGTATATGTGTATACAATCCATATTTAGAGACTATAACATAACAACAACAACGGCACACAAACGGACAATCCACAATAAACAATCCCGTACAACAAACCGTAATGACATCATAACATACGCCATTTTATCGTAGACATAAAGTAAACTGTGCGGTCTGTCGGATCCGAGCGCGTTGCGGAAAAACAGCCCGTTGTCGCGAAACAACACGTCTCTCTCTGTCTGCTCCGTTCGTTCTGCCGACGGCGCGATAGCCTCGTCTCTTTTCCGTCGTCGATGATCGACGACGACGACGGTTCGACCGCCACTTACGTCCGATTCTTTTGTTTATTGATCAAACACCACGTCGCGGCGAACAATAGACACGGCATGTTGTAAATCGTCTGTCGAGATTGTAAACGATACGTGGACGTGGCCGCGAGGCATGGAGGTACCGCGTCGGCCGGCCGGACCATTGTCGGGATGCGAACGCGTGTCGACGACGACGTTTACAACCGGCTGCCGGGATACGCGTGCGATCGGTTATGTAAATATTAATCGGTCGTGTAAAAAAAGATAGATGGACGGTTGGACTCGAGCGCATTATGAATCGATTCGTTCATCGAATATTGTTACGTTTTATATTTCCTATCCATGCAGTCCATCGAATGTTTTTGCAATTCAATGCAAACAATCAAACGGTAAAAATAAAAATACATTCTCACATCGAACATCACGAATGATCCAAAATAGTGCAATTGGGTCTCTTCTGTGAACTCTGTTTAAATGATCTTTCAAATCAATTGAATGGGAAAATTTGTGTTATTTAATCCTTATCGGACGTTAGTATTTTGTACTTAACTTTTTGCTAGGTCAGAGATATATTTGAGTGCTTATTGTAAGAGAAGAGTAACTAAGGTTACTTAATATAAAAAGATAGTTTTGTGCATAAAACTATTTATATTTACACTTTAAATGTCTTCGTCATCACTATCGATTTCAATCCAATCTTCATCACAATCAGGAACAATTTCTCTTTCCTCTTCACTTGAATATTGAATAGGGATTAATTTTTTTCCTTAACTGAAATATAACACTTGTATCACTGTCTCCTTCATCACAAGAATGAAAATCACTTGCCGAATATTCAAAATTTTCACATATTTCACTACAACTATCACTGTTACTTTCCATATTGCTATAGTTTTCTTTATTCATTTTTGGAGGAATAAAATATTATATTATAAGTAAAATAATTGCTGAAATATGATAGAACGTGTTGTCTGCTATCGAGTAAAAATTAAACTGTAAAAACATACAGTGTGTACATTCAGCAATGAGGACGTTGTTACTTGTTCAGTCTTGTCACCTCGCACGTGACATACGATTGATAGAGCAAAGTTGTAATGTCACGTCAGAGGTGACATACGACCGATAAGGATTAAAATGATAACTTTGTTAAAAGGAAAATTGTCCTAATGTTTGATACTTTTAAATTGAAACTAATAAAAGTTCCAATCGAATGAAGTATAAGTGTTTTTTTAAAGGTGATAGAAATTTAATTTGAATCCCTATCGAAGATTCTATCTAACCTAAAAAACACCATTTATCATACCTTTATATACGACTATACACAAACACAAATGTACGAGGGTCGTTTGATAAGTATGGCAAATTTTAAAATTTATGAAAAATTTATTAAATTTTTAAATTTTATGGTAATTTTTTTTACCATACTTATCAAACGGTCCTCGTATATATATAGTGTGTTTTTTTGAGTTTAGATAGAACTTTCGATAGGGATTTAATTTTAAGTTCTATCACGCTTAAAAAACATATAATGATATCGAACTGAGTACTTTGAGAAAATACCTTTATAAGGTAAATGAGTAGATTGGTAATTAGTAGTAGAAGTTATTAATTCCATTACAAATTGATTTGTTTTTATTTTCTTATCTTACTCTCTCGATAATGCAATTCTGTAATTAAAAACAGTAAAAAGTTTAAATTGAGTTTTTGGATAGAATTGTTGATTTAAATCTTTTTATGTAATAACATATGCAGTTTTTTAAGTTATTTTAAATTGTTTGGTGAAAACTAAACAGAATTTGAAACAATTTCAAAATCTAGAGATTTTCAAATTTGGATATCTTTAAATCAGTTGTTCGATATAAATTTCCTTTTATTACTCCAGAATTGTAAATACTTGTTTAGGTTAATTAGCAAATACACTTTAAAAAAAATAAAGAGTTCAGAAAATTGTTTAACTATCATCTGTTGCTCATTTTATTCACTGATGTGCATTTCAATTGCTATGTATTATCGTCAGAGCATTACGTTATAAAATTTAGATTATAGATACATTCTATCTTAGTTTTATAAAAAATAAAAGCTCTAAAACATTTTTTTTAGAAAAACTTGAAAATCAGGTTTTATAATTCAACTCGAATACCTAAGTTTTTTTTTTAATTCCTTAACTGCCCATCTTACAACCAAACCATTTTTATGACTTTTCTTATTCCTTAACTATTCAGGTGTCTCTTCCTGGATTTTTTTATATCCTGAATTTTCAATCAATGATTTTTTTTTGGTTCATCGGTGATGTTCTGTTCTTGTTTTATAATAGACCCATTTTCTTTTTAAATTCTCTCTCTCTCTCTCTCTCTCTCTCTCTATATATATATATATATATATATATATATATATATATATCATCCCTTTTCAGTTCACTGTTTGAATGAAGGCTCCTTCTAAAACTTTCCACTATGACCATTTTAATGCCTTTCCCTTCCAATCCAATTCAGTGAATTTTCTTATATCCCTATGTCATTTATCTATGAGTCTCTTTCTGAAATTTCTTGGATATCAAGGTTTATAATCAATAATGTGTAATTTCTTGTAAAACGACATTCATAATCAATAATTTGCATTAATATCGGTTATTTCGTCTTCTTGCTATATGTCTGGCCCATTTCTATTTCAAACTTTTTACTTGTGCATATATATGCATATATATATATATATATATATATATATATATATATATATATATATATATATATATATATGTATAGTGTATTTAACGAAGATCACATGAAACGGATTACTTAAATTTTAATATAATATAAAATGATTTAAGAAAAACACGCGCGCACATCTTAATTATAACAACGAGTAAAACTGGGAACGAACGGCGGGTGGAGAAGACAGGATATCGTGCACCCTGCACGTTCGCCCGTTCGCGTTTTTTTCCTTCCTCACTTCGCCTCTAAGAGAAAAAAAAGCGTAATAATGTATACTTAACACTAACGTTGAGAAAATAATAACGGGGGCCAAGGTGCGAGGGTACTGTATAATAATAATAACACGGCGCGGCTCTCGTTCGACGCTACGACGCCGTCGTCCGGACGAAGACGGCGAATAATCTCGGGAAACTTGCTTCCTTATACACACACACACATATATTTATATATATTTGTGTGTGTGTGTGTGTGTGTGTGTGTGTGTGCGTAAGGGCGGGCGGCGAGCGTAAATTTCTGTTAAGAAGGATTAGCGTTTTATATGACATTACAGCGGCATTAATCTGACTTTAGCGGACGGACGGATGACGACGGGGGTGTGCAACGACGACGACGTAGAGCTCGGGCTTAGAGAACCGTTACACACTTCTTGCCCTTTTCAAGTAGACGCGCGATACTCGTGCGCTGTTTATTTATTCTTTGGATGAGCATCGGTCATTATTTTCTTTTGTTGATGATTTTATGAAATATGTGCGTCGACGGGCAAGACTAACTGTCGGAAAGGCTTTCACGATGTACACGATCCGATATATAAATCTGTTCTCGAGATACGGTGTATTGTTCGTCTAATTAAGAGATTCAATTGTAAGAGAAATAGTAATAATGATAATAGAGGGTGGCTCCAATGAGACTAAATGATAGTAAGCAAGTAAATGAATGTATAGACCCTTTAGTTTCATTTTGGATTTAAAACAGGAAAATATCTTGTTTCATATTTAAAAAAAACGCTCAACGAATGAAAGACTGGTTCATTCAACTGCAACTCCATCTTTACTTTATTTTCGCTTTCCTTTCTATTAAATTTGAGATTTGCTGTTTTTAAATCTCTTCTTTTTTCAAAATCATTTGAATTTAATTCAACACTATAACTGAACAATATTTTTTTTCAGTATGTGACAATACAAGAATACTCCAGTTTTGTTACATTTGGAGTAGTGATAGAGGAGCATTTGTCCTTTCTTTTATTTGTGTTGCATTTATTTTCTTTCGTATTCAACAACAATACTAGAAAATTGTACTGTAATAATTTGTTGACTTGCACTCCTTTCCCAAGGTCTTAATAGGGAGCTTTAGCGGAATGTCATCAGTTTGTTGTACAACTGTATAGATTTTCATCTTTCTTGTTTCTTTATTTTGACTCGACTGATGTTTTTGCAGTTTGTACATGTTTATTTATACATACGTACGTTTGTGTGTGTGTGTGTTTAAAATATTCATTTCATTTACAATTCGCATTAGACTCTGTACACGAGCATTGAAATTTTTGTAGCGACCCTCGTTCCTCGCATTACACGAACCGTACGTACGTAGCTCATTGCGAATGCAACCGTGTATCTAGCGAACGAGCACAAACACACGCCGATAAAATACGGTGCACGTCTAGAGAACGAGCAGATAGACGGACGGACGTACGGCCGAGCCGAAAATACGGCCCGCGGAAAAGTGTACGACACGAAAATACCGGAACCGTGTGTACAGCGAGACGTTTTCTTGTTTCTTCGTCGGTTCGTATTCGCCGCGATGGGCGTTCCGCAGCATTAACAACATCTGTCGCGCAGACTGTTTATTTATTGCTCGGTTAGGATGTATGGAACAGGACGAAAAAAGGGACGGAGGTGCGTCGCGACGACGTCGGATGTTTCGATTGTGGAACGAGTCGAGAGCATTTCCAGTGAATGACTGCGAATCGAAGGATTTTTTTCAGACGATGAATCTGTATCGAAATTTTTATTGACGAAACAAAAATGATAGAGGAGGGAATGTTTCTAATCAGTACAACAAAATATCTGGAAATCACTGAACACTCGTTTCCTTTCTCCTATCACATTAACACAAATGAATCTCCCTCGCTCTCAACATCTGAAAATTTCAAGGGTTTAATAATCACTCGGTTTAGAATTTATAATGCAGTGCTCTGGTGATTCTTAAATCCGTTACTGAAAAGATGTTATCTTTCTACTTTTAACCAAGCAAGATTATTATATGTAAAAAAAAATCAATGAACTTGGATGAACATCAACAATCACTGTCTTCTTTATTTCTCTCAACTTTTAAATAAAAGCAACATTATAAGGAATTATAGTTTGGTATATCCATATTATATAAATAATTGAGCAAGTGTTTAAATTTACATTTTCTCTATAAATAAAGGAGAAAAATAAAATTACAATTTCATAAAAATAATGGATTTAATAATATTCTATCTTATCTTTATTGCTGTCCTTCTAAAATACTTATAAATTTCTAAAAATCATCAAGATATTCAAAGACTAAACTTCACAAGATACTGATTAGACCCATGGTGATTTATGAAGTATAAACGTGAAGTATATTGATAGCTGATGATAATGCTTAAGTATATTTAAGTAAAAAAATTAAGTATGATTTATGGTCCGGTGAGAGAGGGAAAAGAATAGAAGATATGAATAAACCAAGAAGTGCAGAAAACTACATATAATGCAAATATAGCAAGAGTCATGAAGTTGAGAAAGTTGTCTCGGTTGGGTTATATAAAAGTAATGAATGAGAACAGAATGTCAAGAAGAATCTTATAAGAGAAAATAAGAAGAAAGCGAAAATGTGGAAGATCTAAGAAAAGATGGTTATAAGATATAGAGGAAGATTTAAGAATTATATAGGTTAGAAGATGATAGAAAAAAACGTTAAATAGAGAAAATTCGGGAAGTATTATGGGGAAGCTTAAAGCTCACATATGGTTAAAGAAACAAAAAAGAAGCAAATACACACACTTTCATACATGTAATATATAATCAGCTTTTTTATGTCCACTGCTGGATGAAGATTTATCCCAAAACTTCCTACTTCAGTCAATCTAATGTTTTTTTTTAGTTCTTTTTGAAAAAAATTCTCATATCTTTGGCCCAGATATTGTTTTGTCTTTTTATATATTTAGGTTCCCAATTAATAATTTTCTTGATGATCTTATATCAATAGTGGTAACAGCAGTCTTTTTCTATCCACTGCTGGATGAATATTTTTTCCAAAATTTCCCACTTCAATCAATCTAATGCTTTTCTGCTCTAGTCCATTCTGACTAATTTTTTTATGTCTTTGTCCCATCTATTCTTGTGTTTCTTTCTGAACCTTTTTATGTACTTAGATTCACAATCAATACTTTTTCTTGTTCATTGATGGTCTTTTTATTCAAATATATATATATATATATATATATATATATATATATATATATATATATGCATGTGCAGATTTTTTCAATAAGTTTCACAAATCATCCACTAGCTTATTCATACATTGAGTGCTGTATGATGGAGCAAGAGATTGTGCGAATTCCCGAAAGTCTCGTAAAAATCCACCGTTTATTCCCGCCGCGGCCACAGAAGAAAATTTATATAAATATATATACACGTGTGTGTGTATGTGTGCACACATGGACGTAGGTCGGTCGAAAATCACAATTCCATCAAAACGCGTCCGTACTGTTCCCCTGGTAAGCAAATTCGATACGTGGGCGTGTAGACGGGCCCCGAGTCGATCGAGCAAGGGTCGCGTTTTCCGAACGACTACCGCCAAAACAACAAAAATATACACACAAAACCAATATGAATAAATAACGGCAAGATTGCGGAGAACGGAGTGCAGTGAACGAACGCGCGCGGTACCTTGACAATATATGTATATCGGGTGATGCGGGACGGATCTCGACTGGGAACCGAAGGGTGGACACTTACATGTGTGTGAAATATAATGGAAAATACCTTTCTTCTCTCCCGTCGCGCGCTCCTATCTATCTCTTGTATATATATATTTATTCGTACGTACACGACGTCGCTCTACCACAATATAATAATAAAAATCACTATGCAACGAATCTATTTCGTATAGTTTCCCAGCGGGGCGTCTTACCCCATTTTCAGAATTGAGAAATTTATATTTATGCAGGAAAACGGTTGCTCCACGGCTACGTAACGGGAGCGGAGAGAACGAGACGAGGGACATCCCGTAAGAAATATATAAATTATTTTTCACTGAACCGACAAAAATATATACACACGCACGCACGCACACACGCGCGCGCGAAAAGATTACTACTATCTGTACGTTTTTCTGTCGATACGACGATCCGCGTCTCTCTCTCCATCCACGACGATTCGGTACGGAAACGTTATCGTCGTCTCGCTCGCGCACACGTTTTCCGATCGCACGTACGGCCATGCACCGTCGTGCAACAACACACGTACGTACGACGATGGAAAAAATGCCGAAATAAGGGTTATGCACCCCCGGAGACGGGGAGGATGGGCCGCGGGCCTATAAGATCGGGTTATGAGTCTCCGAGGTGCCCTACGACACCGAAATGGGAATCGGATAGCTCGTCTGCGTTTTTCATAGTTACTGAGAGACGGCAGTGTCGGGCGTTGCTGGTGCGGCCGTCATTCGAATCTCGACGTCGCGACGACGACTCTCCGACGAGATCGTACGTCAATCAGACGCGGACCAGTAAATAAAAACCAAACGACGACTCGCGTTACGTCTTCCTCGGTTTTGTTTTTTATTCTGTTTTTTCAATACGATCGGTCGTGTTTTGTTTTTCGCACGTCGACGTGATTGCGCGGTCCTGCAGGACCGAGAAGTGGAGTTCCGTGTCGCGGCGAAGGAAAATAAATCCAGGTTGTCTGTCGACGGACGAACTTTTTGCACGGTTTTCGTGTTTGAAACAACAAACCTCTAACAGAAACATTGATCTAACTTATTACCTATCTATACATACATACATACATATATATATACATATACATATATATATATATATATATATATATATATATATATATATATATATAGGGTGTTCTATCAAGAGCGTATATATTAATTTTTAAATAAAATGCATATTTTTGGAGTGAACGATGATGAGTGTGCTTTCCTGATGGAACACCCTATATATAAATGTATGTATGTGTATGTAACTTTTATTTTATTCCGGATTTTAGAGTACTTAGAGAATTTAAAAATTTATAAAATATAGAATGGAAATAGAATTCATCTCATTATTCAATTTTTTTTTTGAAAAAAATGTTATATATTCTCTCTCTCTCTCTCTCTCTCTCTCTCTCTCTATATATATATATATATATATATATATATATATATATATATATATATATACTTTTTTAAGTAATGTGTTCGATGATGGATTAGATAATTAGAGCAAGATTTCTTAACCAAGATGAAGATAACTTGTCTAAAGGAGTAAATCCCAATTAAAAAATTCTCACCAACTCGCCTAATATGGGTATAGAGTATGATTGAGTATCAGTGAAATGTTAGAATTGAATAAAGCTTTCACTAAACTACGACCAGTTATAAGCTGATATGATGATGATGTTTTTTTTAAAATGCTAACATGAAGAAAAGAATTTTATAACAAAAAGCTCTGATAATGATGGCGTCGCTCTCGAAATGTACATCAACCTATTGTTGTGAAAAACAATAGGTTAATGAAAAATACCTAATAAAGTAAACACGATAAGTGGATTCTTGAACATTTTCTAAACTCTTGTGTTGTTGGAGATGAAAATTCATTTTTGTCAAAGTGAATTTGCTACAGTTGCAAAACAAACAGAGACATTAGGAAAGAATTTTTTTTCATATTTAAAATAGATCAAAAAATGATCACAAATGAACTTTTGTACATAGATGATTTTTTTTCAATCTCCGCTATTCCCAAAAACTGAAAGCTTTCAATCTTTTCCTGCTGTTTTCTGAAAACAGCACGATATCTTGATCTCGTACTTGAACGTTTGTTTTTAAAACAAATGCAACAAAAATGGATGTATCAAGCTAAAATAAAGGAAAAACAATAGAAAAAACGACAATCGATGCTAATCATAGCTAGCTGCGATAATACGAGATCTCTGCCACTCGCCATCCATTGTTTTGATATTTGGGTATTTTCGTGTTTATGCAAAAAATGGACGAGTGTGTGTGCTTTTCTACCGAAAAGCGTTTGAGCTTTTATTTATTTTCATATGCGTTGATTTCAACGAAACGTCTCGCTATAGAATATATATATATATATATATCGAATGTGTGTGTGTGTGTATGATACGGTTTTATGGAAACGTTTCGCGGGGTACACGAACGTGTGTTGTAGCGCATGGCGGTCGTCGTTCGACAGGGCGGTGCAGCACGCGGATTGGAGGAACGGGGCCCGGTAAGTGTTGTTGGCTCGATTCAGCGCATGTTGTATGTGCTCTTTTTCTTCTGATTTTTTGACGGATCGTGTGCATAACGATGGCTACAGTCCACATACAACACACACACACATACACACACCACATGCACACACAAAATACACACACGACGGCTATATTCTCCTACTCCACGTACACAAGTTCGTGTGTTGTGCATTATGGTCGACTTTACGTTCACATGTTAATTAAACAATTGCTAATTAGTTATCGTTGATTTGTTGTTAAATTTTTTTTCATACACACATAATATATATACAGGATCATCCAAATGTGACGCCTAGATTTATGTTCTATTAAAAAGAAACGTGTGTATAGATTTTTGTTACTTTTTAATAAAACACAAATTTAGGCGTCACATTTGGATGATATATATATATATATATATATATATATATATATATATATATATATATATAATTTATATGTTGTTAAACTTAATTCTGAAATATTAAGTCTATAGCTAAGGACATCTTCTATACATAAGATTTCTAGTACATAAATCTGTATTGACAAACGATTTTTATAACGCAGTTCTCTGATGATGATGGCATCGCTATCGAAATGCCCATTGGTCTATTGTTATAAACAACAAAGTAAATAATTATTGAAAATTTTCTGATATCCACTGTTGTTGGGAGCGATAGTTTATTTATGTGAAACTGTTTTAACATGTTTAGATTATAGAATATTTTGTGGAATTTAAAAAAATACATATATTTTATCCTGCTAAGAAATAGGAATATAATTAAAATTTCTATGTAATGTCCACCTAAAGTTGAGCCTAGAAAATTGTAAAATATGATATGTAGAATACTAAATGTTTGGAAAAAACTGATGGCAGGACAAAATATCTCATATAGATTTTATACATTGAACAGGTTAACTGAATTCCGACTAATTCAACAGACCTGAATTGAAAAATAATTTCAATTAAAAAATAGTAAATTATATTATTATTTTATTTGTACATTCTTTCCTAACATTGGCACCGTGCGATTCTTTTAGAGAAAAAAAAATAAATAAAAAAAAAACGAAAATGTTGAAAAAAATATTCCTCGTGTCGATAAATCGTCGTCGCTCGTTGTAAATTATGTTAAATTCGCACATAACATTTCCTCGTCGTGCGAAAATTCCAACCACGTCGTACGTTATTATCGGCTGTCTTCCGTTCTCGAATTGAATTCAGATTGAATATATCGTCTGTCTATAAATTCGTCCGTCAGATGGAATAAAGATGAAACACGAATCCGTCACGAGACGAGGATTTGAGTGTCGCGCGAGAAGAACCCGCGGCCGCGCGCGCGAAACGTCGAACATGTCGCGGATCAAATTCGCCATGAAATTCGTTTATTAGAATTGTTGAGCGCGTAGGAGGCTATGCGCGCGTTCGAGTAGCGATCGATGACGTATAGAACAATTGATTTCTGGTAACGTTTATTCATATTTTTTTCAAAAAAACAAAAAACAAAAATAGATTTCATGGATAGATTGAAATAAATATATGAGAGAAATCATCAATGTGGAATGGAAGAAAAAATGTTAATTCACTTGAATTTTAGGAGAAGCTTTTATCTAGTAATAGATATATTTTTAAATAAACGATTCTTCTTTTTACCTTAAATTTTTTTTTCTTAAATATAGCTTAAAGTTGGAATTAGTACAAATTTCCAATGTATATACAGTGTTATAAACATGTTTTTGGGATTATAAATTTGTCAGATATATAATCAAATATATAGTTTGAATTTTCTTCCAAAAAAAAAACACTCCAATCCCGAAAAAAAACACGACATTGTATATATAGGTACAACTATTTCAATATACGAAGGGATAAAGATGAATAAAACAGAATCGACCCGCCGTATTAAATTCCTCTAAAATATATCTGTATATGTATCATCTCTATGAAAACAGTGAAATGTACATTTTGCGATGGAAAACGCTGACGCTTGACGTAACGTCTACTGTCCCGAGCGTCCCGACGCCTGGCTGTCACTCTGACAGCCGGAGGCACGATCCCGCGGGACGTCGTTCTCAAAAGTGACGTGTATCCCGGTCACCAGTGCCGGATTCGAGACGTACGCGAAACGTCGTCATAATTTTCGAATATACGTCGAAAATATCTCCATACGTTTTAAATATTAAATAACATTTATGTTCGAATTTATGTAGGAATTTGAATGATTCAGTTTTCCATTCGATAATAAAATGGATGATAGTTTCATTCCATGAGAATTGATTTATCTCGTTTTTGTTTATATTTATGTAAAGATATTTTCTGTTGATTTTCTATACGCGGCGATGTCATTAAAAGCAACGCGATTGAAATAAGGGTTTTTTCTTTTTGTGCAAAAAATAAAATAAAATAAACTGAAATAATACAGAGACACGTTTAAACTGTGTAACGTATTGCTCGGTCCGTTCGAACGAACCGTCGAAACGATCGATAATCTATCATTAAAAAACATCACCTGAAGTAGGCCGTGAATCGTTCGAAAGCTCACTCAACGGCGTAGTCGTCGTTGACGACGCCAACGCCACCTTCGTCTTTGTGAATTCTGGACACGTGTCGTCGTTTCGCAGTAGGCTCTGCACGTATATATATATATATATATATATATATATATATATATATATATATATATATATATATATATATATATAAATGTGTGTGACGTCGTTGTACGAAAAGCTCAGGTAACTCGATTCCGTTCTCGGCTTACCGTCCGTCCGTCCGTTCGTTCGTTTCGACGACAAATCGCGGTCGGCCACGACTGGTCCCCCGGTCGCTCATAATTTTGGCTTAGCGATACGATCTCTGTCACTGGGTCGGCTTTGTGGCGGTCCAACTAACACACACACACACATATATATACACGGACCGACGCTTTCGTACGTGTTGTAAAATATGTCGTTATTGGTCGTACTCGCACCGCTGTGCAAAAATTACTAATTAGAGTCTTTTTAATTATAATTCGTTTGTTTATACGTACGTGTATGGCGGCGAGAAAGTATTAAAATCGTACGTGGAGGTTACCGGAATGCATTAGCAAATGATTTGTTTGAGTTTGGTATTCACAAATTATATTTTCTTTTCACTATAACAAAAGATTACAGAAATTTTCTCATATACATATATATACATAAAGAGAGAGAAAGAGACAATTGTTAAAATAGACATAAAGTAAATGAGAAGAAAAAAAATGTTTCTGGATGGTAGTTTAAAATAAAATCCTACGAAGATTCCATCACGCAACCCGTACTGCCCTGATTGACATTAATGCAGAAAAATGATTTCCTCGTACATAAAAGTGTCTTCATGCGATTGCTGGTCGGTCGGTCGGGCGGTGCATGAACGTGTTATGTATGTACGACCGCGTGCCGATCTATCTATAAACGGAATACCAACAACATCTATTTGGCATTCGGTTAACGGCGGAAAGACAAGTCGAAATAATATTCCGCAGACACCACGGGACTACATTTTCAGTATTGGCGCGCGAGACGTTTTATTGGGGTGGAATTGGCGGGCGTTCGTTCGTTCGTTCGACTCTCACCGTTAGACAGAACGACGACGACGGAGTATATATGTACTATTACGTTGAAGTGTAGCTCAACCGCTACATCGGGAAGGGTGAGCTACTACTACCTACCTATCAACCCGTCTGTCGGAATGAGGGACGAGGGGACAGGTGTAGTAGTATGGGGGATCGACTAACTCGCTCTGTATGTGTGTGTGTGTGTTCAAGACTCTCAACTACCACTAATACTTGCCACTACTACTACTACTAATACTTTTGCTGCTGTTACCGTCGATGGCGTCGCCGTCGCACCACCACCACCGCCGCCATCACCGTCGTCGACTCCACATTCCACCCGCGCCGCCAGATGGTAACAGAGAGCACTTTAAGGTATTATTTCTGTTGAATGATTCATAAAGGTTGCTGCGATGGATGAGAGATGGATCAATGTGGATTTGTAACGTATTACGTAATTGATATTACCGCCGTGCCCGGTGCAGCGAGCGAGCGAACGAACGAACGAACGGCCCGGACTCGTTTCCGTTCGTTCCACGTTCCCCCCCAACCGAACGTACGTTTCTTATTCCGCTGACATTTTCCAGTTGATATTCGGGAGATTTGTTATGTCTTAGATGTGGATTTCCCGTACGCGATGCCGAATATTTTAATATTGTATTGTTTTCGGAGGGGGCGCGTCGACTTGGCCCCGGAACGTATCTCTGCGTCTCTGCTATGCTACAATTGAATTAGGAACGTCTATGACGATTTTCGTACCGTAGACGTGTATTGGTTGGAAAATGTGTTCGAGAACATTCACTAGTCTTAAAAAAAGCATATGAACTTGTTTTTTATTTTTCATTGTACGTCATTTCGATAGAAAAAATAAACAGCAATGAGAAATCCAACTTCTTATCTATTAAATTATTTGGACGAAAAAGCACCCCCAATCATTTAAGAACAATTGACCACGTTGGTGAGTATTTCAAGTACAAGAGACTCCATCTGCTTGCATTTTTTGAAAAAGAGTCAATGAGCAATAAAGTCATTTCACCAATCTGGTCAGTAAAAATTCACTTTAGGGTAACTTGAAACTCCACTAGCCAAATAGTGCGAAATTAAGCAATTTTTAGGATACACAAAATGTTCCACTTTGTGCAAATTATCATCTGAAGCAACAACCAGATTATTTGAGCAGTTTGAATCTGTACACTTCCCAAGGGGTAGGTTTTTAGTTACTGCTGGTCTTCTGGGGTCGTAGCTACACGTTGGGTTATTAGGAAGATTTATCTTTATATATTGGATGAATTTTTGAGAAATACAGAATTATTTTTGATAAATAGACAAATCTACCAGAACGAAGACATATGTTTGGACTATTGAGGACTTTGTTTAAAATTGCAATGAAATAAAAAAATAAATATATTTTGAAATTTTTTTTAGTCGTCCAAATTGGCAATTGGGCATAGAGCTGTCAAACTCCTTTCGTTAAAAGCAATCGTCATGTAATTTTGACAAGAAAATTCCTATTGGGATATCATTATTACTGAAATCAATGAACTATAATGGCTATAATGTCGAGGATAGTAATGACAAATATTTTTTTAAAAAAGAAATCCTTGAAAATTCTTTATTGCTGAGATGGATGATTCATTTATGATAAAGAGTAATTTCTTCTTTCTAGAACAATCTCTTCCATTTCTTCTAGTTAGTAAGGATTCAATCAATAGTAGAGAAACTTGAGTTTGGAATTCTTTTCAAATATTTTCAAATCAATGTGTTCTTCAGCGAAGGATTTTAAATTGCAAAAGAGACCACAATAATTGACTAAAAGTCATTCTGTACTGGAATCTTTATCATCACATTACCGGTCATAATCAGACGTATTATTATTGTAATTATCATTAAAGTGTGAAGATAACGATAAGAAAGAATGTAGTTGGAAGTTTAATGAATTTAAAGCCCGATTTAATTTAATTCGATGTAGAAATGTGCCTGCGATCAATCTTGTTGCAATTTTTTTAAAAAAATCACATTCTGTTTATACGAAATAACTATTTTTTTTCTTTTGATCAAAGACGAATCTCTGCTAACCTCACAATAGAAACAGACGACGTACACTGAATCCAGTTAAAAGTGAACCATCAAATTAATTCCACGGATTTAATCCGACAATTTAAAACGTTATAATAACAATAATAGTAATAGTAATAATAATATAACAGTTTAATGTACACGGAATTTCATAAGCTGTACTAGGATTCGTGCAGCTCTATTCATTACCCCGGAAATATTCCGGAGTTGTGACGTGCTGGCTGGGTGACTCCGACGAGTTGTGTAGTGGTTGGCGGCGGCGGTGGCGGTATCGTGGGACGAGACGACGACGACGTTGACGAGCGAAAGGGTATGGGGTGTCGTACGAATCAGCCAGCCAGCATGGCGCGTTGGGTGGCCGGGCGCGCGCGCGCCTCGAGATAATACGGGGACCGACCGAAACGAGGCCCCCGCGCCGTGGGGTCGGGGAAACGGCGGCGTTATAAAGCGAGCACCGGAAGTTGCAGTACAAGTCTGCATGACATGCAGATCATAATGGTAACATTGTAAAGATTTTGACATGAGAATGGATTCGCGCTGCGCGACGTTCATAATACGCGAAATGCATGTGTACGCTCGCTGTCGTTCCGCTGCATACATTTATCTGTCGGCCGGGCTGATGGTTCGTAATTTATGGAATCTCTCTCTCTGTGTATGTATGTATGTATGTATGCTACTTTTTTTTTAGAAACGTTCCACTTTACGCTATTGTCGTTCGCTCGATTTTCATAGCATAAGGAGCGGCAGTAGGATGTATGTTTCGACAAATACGAGCTAATGGCTGAACTTAAATTGAACGTACAGTTGATAAAATAGACTCTTATAACGAAATCAATACTGCAACATCATGAGAATGCATTCTTAGCAACTCTTATAAAAGAATCGCTCGTGCAAAACGTTTAGAGTACATAAAAGTGCTCATTAATCACGAATCGTCTACTTAATTAGCTGATGATCATTACGATAACAATTCCAATATCATCAGAGAGCTACATAATAAGATATAGATTCTACAATATAATATTTTGAACTGTTATATTCTAGATTTTATAACGTAGTAGTACTCTGACGATGATCTTACGATCGTTGAAATGCGTATCATCGTTCAAAATAAAGTAAAAAAAAATGTTTCATCATCATTGTCATCACTCTCTCCTTATCTATTGTTAGATAAAGATTTCTCTCAAAATATTCCATTTTCTTTCTCTTCCAGGCCATTTTGACGAATTTTCTTATGTCTCTCTAGCTCATTCTGTGTTTTCTTGTTATATCTTTTTTATTTTGTATCTTCGGCTCTTATTTTTTCTTATATATATATATATATATATATATATATATATATATACACTACTACTGATTTGCTGTCGTTGTCATAAATAAAAAAGAAGAGTTTTCCGAGCCTCTTTCATTCTTTCCTGTCGCTGGCCAATCTCATCCAACTTTGGGCTCAATAATACTTCACAATTTCATCACTCCATCTTTGATGTGGTGTTCCTTTAGGTCTCTCTTTATCTCTTGGTCTTCATTCCGTAACAATTTTCGTCCATCTGTTGTCCTCTCTTCTCGCTATATGTCCTGCCCATGTCCATTTCAACGATTTAACTTTCTCTCACTCTCTCTCTCTCTCTTTATATATATATATATATATATGTATAGAGTGGCCCAAGGCTAGTAAAAAAAACAGTAAATGATAACAAACATGTAAATGTAAGTCTAAACCTTTCAGTCTCAATACAATACAAATTTATTGATTTAATAAAATGGTACAAGAGAGAAGTATATTCGTGTTAATACAGTTTAGTTTACTATTAAAATAAAATATTGTATTATACAAATTGAGATACATTTTTTACCCTATTGAATTTTAATAATTTACATAGTTTATAACGACAGGTGACAGGAAAATATTTCAAAAAATTTATAAATATTTAATTTTTTCAAAAAAATCAATTTCATTTCAGTCACCCTATATATAAGGGAGAATAAACGAACGGTTTGTCACTAGATCAAAATCATCTTAAACAATTTACCATTCGAGATAAAATCCTTGTTCGAATTATTTACAGCCTTGTAAATCATTTTCAACTGTGCGTATAAGAATGTATTCATGTATAAATTTATATATATATATATATATATTATGTAAACGTTTCCGGAAATGAGAAATTTTTAATGTCTATAATTCAAGTAAACAATTACTTACAACTAAAAGGCCATTTTTCACTCGATTCTCAGCGCATTCGGTTCGCCAAAAAGAAAAAAAAATTACACACATTTCACGTTTGAAACGTTATAATTTTCTTGCCAACTTTCGAATAGCATGTTTTTAGACAACTGCAGAATAATAAATGGTACACATAGAGAATAAACATATGTTTAAAACATGCACACACGTACACATTTGCGCTCGTATGCGAAATTTATTTATTTATTTATATGCGCAAATACATGTATTGTGCTTTGCGAAACGTGTACAAAAAACGTTAGATTCGAACAGTAGGCCGTGTCGATGACAAAAACAAAACAAAAAAACAACGACGTTTATGTATTACTACGTCTTGGACGCGGATCGAGGGTGGCGGTCGGTCGTATGTCCGTCACAGGTGACTCGATCGCTGTCTCCAATATTTCGTACGATTTTATTGCTCGACGTTTTGTTTTTATGGCCGTTTCTGTCATTTCACATCGCTGATATGTAAATGATCCTCGTTCCACGGGAACGGAACGTCGTCCCGCGTACCTGCAATTAATTATCTATTAATGTGACAAAAATGTGCTATCGAACGGATATTACGTGTGTATATAAATTTTTTCCGTATATATATTTTTTATGTCGTCCGATCACCTGTTGTTTTACATTCATATTTATTTCATATAAAACGAGCGTACGGACGTATGTCCAATCGAAGAGTGAAAACACTTGCAGAACGTCTGAAAATCTGCACCTGTTATTACGGGGATCGAAATATACATATATATATATATATATATATATATATATATATATATATATATTTGTGTGTGTGTGTGTGTATATTGTACATACATGTATATTTTTAAGTTTTTTTTTATTGTTTTTATTTACTTTTTATTTTATGGCTTGCACGGTATCATAAAAACGGGTCATAAAAGTATTCAACGGTTATGTAAAATCCGCTATAAAAATTATAATTATACGCCCGTGTTGTAGTATTTACATTTTTTTTTCGTTGCTTCGTTTTAAATTTAAATACCTGTATGTATGTGTATTGTACTGATGCTTTTTTTCCAAAGAAACGTTTCTGTTCGGCCGCTATAAATAGACGTTCTAATTTTTTCCGTTTAACGATTTTTCGTTCCTGTTTTACGAGTCGATCGTGTTTATGTCCAAAAAGTGTACGTTATTGTTTCTAATAAAGATTCCGTTTTCATTGAACATACGAACGAGGTTCGGCTGTTTTAATCGTTTCTTCGTTTAGACATGTTTTTACTATTTTATCGTTGTTTTTTTCAAAGATAACTATCAGTTCTTCTCAAATAACTTGATTCTTCTTTGATAAGATTTTTATGTCATTTTAATGAGAAATATTTTTATAAATAGTTAAATTATTAAAATGCAAACGTTAAATCTTCAGATTATATTCTAGTTTTTTTTTTATTGTTCATTTTTTGTAATTTTTTATTCTATGTGATAACAGTTTTTGAATTTTGTTTTATAGAAAAGTCCAATTGAAACTGAAGGATAGTAAATGATAATAATAATGATTTATTGTGGCTGAGTACTTACATATACATTGGTGTATACAGAGTTTTTGATTTAACTTAGCTTATTTTTATTTATATTATGCTATATGGGTTGGGATGGAGGAGTGGTGAAGTTTTGAGGTTGGTGAATGTTTTGAGGTATTTGCAGGAAAGTTTCAAAAACCTGCGTTTTGTGTGTGTTTTTTCCTTAATTAACTTAACTAGACTTAACTAACTTATCTAACTTATATTAGGCTTAGACTAGGCTTAACTACCTTATCTAGGTTATGATAGTAAGGAAGTAATACTAGTAAATGATAGTAAGGAAGTCAATATATATCTAAACCCTTCAGTTTTATTTGAATTACTCTATATAAATGAAAATTATATTGACTTATTTTTTCGAAGATGATATTTAATTTCATTTTTCCATTTGATTTTATATATTTAACGAATGCCATTATTGGAATACTGGTTAGAACTCTTTAATCTCTACTATTTGTTGTGAAACTATAATAAATTTCCTTGAACACAAATGAATTATCATCCAAATAACGCCATATGTTATAAAAATCTTCAATAATAATTTATTGTTCACTTTTTATAAACTAATTTGCCCATAATGCTGAATTATAAAACTCAAAAAAAAATTTTTTTTATTTGTTTAAATTTTTATTATAAAACACATTCATTTATTTTATTCTAGATGTTTGTTTCCTAGGCAACATACAATAGTCGATTGTTTATTATTTTATCATATTTGGCCTACTAATTAATTTTAGATTAGCCAACTAATAATTTTTCATTTTTATTTTGTTTTAAATAAATTGTTTACAATTATCATTTTGCTTTTGTCGTTCATTTTTTTTTTAATAATTAAATCTACCAATTTATATTATTTACAATTTTTACAAATACTTTATTAGATATGACTTTAAAGAAAATCATATAAGTGGAAGTAGAAAGTTTTAAGAGAGGTTTTCATCCATCAATGTAAAGGCTGTTGCTATTACTGTTTATATATTTATATATATATATATATATATATATACACCAACAGCAAAATCATCTTTTTTATCCATTGCTGGGTGAAGACTTTTCCCAAAATTTTCCATCTCCAATGTGTATATATATATATATATATATATATATATATATATATATATATATATATACACACATTATATTTATATACATAAATAAGCGTGTGTGTTAGTATGTATATTTCCATTTCCACCTCACGTTCCCGTGCATCTCATCCCATTCACGACGTCAACCCCATATCCGCCCACCTATACGAACTCTGTCGGTAACAACCCTCTCAAACCGTACACCCGTACGAAATGGCCTATAGTATCATTTTGTTGAAACAACGGTACGGTTGAAAATCTCAATCTGTGAAAAAATCCTCCAATATGTCGTTACGGGAAGCAATTTTAACCTCGGCGAGTTACAGTGCGTACGTACATTCATGACACGAGTTTGACTCTTATCCATATACATGTGTATATATATATATATATATATATATATATATATATGTATACAATTTAATTTATTAAAAGGGGTGTTAATAAAAACTACAAAAAATAAATAATAGTAAACTAATATAGATTTTATATAAGATCAAAGTGTCTTATGAGGAAATGAAAAAAGTATATTAATTTATTAATGTTTTTTTAAAAAAAACAAAATTGTATTTATTAAACAAATACCTAACGTAAATAAATAAATAGATTTCTATTTTTGAGCTAATATAATACTACTATATGAGTAAATAGAAAACTATTATCTGTATAGCTATATGATAACCTAATAGATTTCTATTTTTAGAATCTTTTAATTATTTTCTAAAATATAAAAAATAAATCATATAAAAGTAAACAAAATGTGAAGAAAATCTACAGTAAATCTTTGAATTTATTTTACAGGTAATTTATAGATTCTCTTGTTAATATGTTATTTTTATATAATTTTTTTTTATTGAAAAAATAAAAAGTTTTTTTGTCGAATGAATAAAATTGAGAAGGAGTGAACAAAACAATTAAATCGAAGAAAATTCAAAATACACAAAAGTAAATAAAGCTTTTTTTTCACAGCTTGCTTTTTTAAATTTTAGATGCTCTTTTAGTTCAGTTGTTTTTAATAAAATTGGATGAGCAATTATTTTGTTTATTATTATTTGTTTTATTTTATTAAGTTTCTTAAAAAAAACAAAATTGTTATTTATTTATTGGTATTTTTTATTATTTTTTTATTTTTCTTTATCAAAAAATTGCTGAATCACTGCAATTATTTTCGATTTTAATTATTGTTATCAAATGATGTTCGTTCTCGTTTCGTACGTGCATGCGAAAATCCGAAGACGTACTGTACGTTTTTTATGGCCGTTGCGGAGCACGGACGCCGACTCCCCTGCTCTGCAACGAACCCATTATCATGGAATAACAGTTAAGGTGTATTGAAATGCGCGTGCCGCCGTCGTGTAGTATCAATGTTCGTCGTCGTCGTCGTCGACGACGACGGCGGCACGAGCCAGGCCGGATTTCCGTTAACAACGTATCATCCCGTCGTTTGTGTCGTCGTTGGCGCAGTCACTCACTCGCTCGCTAGCTCACTATAGCCCCAACGACGTCGACCCCATCACGTCGACGTCGTCGATTTATCCTCTGATATTTATGGTCCGATCATCCCTGACCCTTAAACGTAATAATATATTTGCATATATATATATATTATATATATATACATACACACATATACACTGTGTCTAAGTGTGTGAGAGAAATCATTTCTTCAGTTTGTTAATTCGCACCCTCGCGCGTGTATATCCCGAGGGATTGCCCGCCGTACACCTATCATTATCGAGTAAAAACTGGCTAATCTTCGTCGGCACGTGATGAAAAAAAAACCTGCCGCCCACTTTTTTGAAAATTAGTCGGTCGCGGATGCTCGTACGACGCGCATGCATAACGAGGGTCCGTCCCCTGGGAATGTTGAGGGGATCATAATTGACGGTGCGGCCGAAAGAAATGTACGTGTTTTGATCACCGACGTTACGTTTTGTTCGGACGCCATTGTTTGCGATTAGCGAACGCGACCGGAGGCTTTTTTTTTAGGTCGGCTCGATTCGAAACAGACGCGAGTTCGAATTCGTGTTATGACGATTTTCAACAGAAATATTCTAGTGGAATAGAAAGAAAATGATTAGTTGTTTGAATTATTCAACGGTTCTGCTAACGTTTTTAAATTGCACATGCAGTTATGTTGTCATCTATTGTACAAGTAGCTGGATATTAAAATGTTTTACAATGACTTCTAAAGTCACAATTTATTATGTATAAACATGCATATATATATATATATATATATATATATATATATATATATATACAGAGAGAGAGAGAGAGAGAGAGAAACAATGTTTTATTAAAGATTTGTTTTAGATTAATTTTTGTTTGTTTACATATTTTTTTGTTTTGTTTCACATTTGTTTTGACTCAAACAATATTCAAATGTTCTCAGACGCTTTATAGACAACGCTATCGTTGATTATATTTTTATTATTGAAGACATTTTTCAATTCAAAATGCAGAAGATTCATTGTTTGACTTTTCATCGATTTATAAAATACATTAATATATTTTTATCCATTCCTGGATAAAGCCCTTTTCCAAAACTTTTCACTTATTTTAATATACATCATAATATCAGTTATATCAGACCATTATTAGACAAAAATCAAATTGACTGATATCATTTATTGGTAATTAGTTCAATTCATTATGATAACCAGATGGGTTGGTAATAAATAAATAAAACTTTATTGATCTGATTTGTCATATTACATTTATAATAATTTGGTTATGATTTGATGTGGTGTATAATCTGTTAAGATTTTGTACCAGTGTGATGTGGGTGAGTGCAGATGTTTATGTTCCTGAGTGTAAGTTTGTTTATGAGTGTTTTCTACGGGAAAATTTTCAAAAAAACCGTTTGTTCCTGATTTTTTTTTCCTAAAACTAACTTACGCTAACTCAACTAGTGATTGAAGTCTTGTTTCGAGGTGGTGACCATAGTCACTTTTGGTTTTTGAATTAATTTGAATGGAGCACTGGTGGAAAAGTTTACATCACCATAGAATTCGGAAACATTAACACTACACTATACACTTGTCAAAGTTGTAGGTGGGGTGTAGGATTGATGCCGATTCGTAATCTGGTATAAGGCAGTCATGTACGGGTACACGACTGTCTTTGCCTGCTTGCTGAGAAGTTTGGGATGGGTATGTGACTCATGGATTTTCTGGTTAGGATGTTGTTGGGCTCGAAGGATGAACCTCGTAGTGATTCATTAATCATCTCAAGATCAGCTGGAGAGTGAAGGGTTGTTATGTGGGTGCGCCTCGGAAGGTGGAGAATAAGACGAAAAACCTTATTCTGAAAAATCTGTAGTTTTTTGAATGCTGAAGGCAGGATAGTACACCGGATCTGCACACCATATGTGAGAACAGATCTGATGCATGCTTTGTATATATGAATTTTGTTTTAATATGAATTTCTGAAAGAAGTAGGGGACGGAGAGCAAAGATGGGTTGGTGAAGATTATTATATATGTATATATATATGTATAAGATTACTCATATAAAACTGAAAGATAGTAAATGATATTAAAAAAATAAATGTTAGTCTAAAACCTTCGGTCTTATGTGAGCCACCCTATGTATATAGGAGATGGGTATATGTGTTCGTATGTATGGATGTATCTGTGCTTGTGTTACATGTGTGGACTAAACATACTTTTAAAAGCTCGTTACAGGCTTTGAATACAATTAATGAAATATTTTCTATATCAAAATATTTCTTATCAATTATATAAAAATGTCGTTCAATGTTTTCAAAATGAGTTTTGTTGCAGAAACGTTACTCACTTAATATTCTCATACACGGTATGTTAATTCGCCACTTATTCTACACATTTAAACATCCATGTGTTAAAATAAGAAATGTGTTATGAAAACCAATAGGCATTGAAATCACCAACGTTAACGTCATACTTTTTCTCAAATATACATTTATATATATATATATATATATATATATATATATATATAAATGTGTGTAAGTAATAACATTTTAAAAGATCCCTTAATAACAGTCATTACGTAAACCGCATAGAGAGTTCGTAATCAAAACGTTCGACCCACATTTCGAACGACCTGTGTTTACACATGTTTTACAAGAACGTACCTAGTAATTTAAGAAAATGACGGATATCTTTAAAACGTTTTAAAACACCTAAATTATCCTGCATTATACATATACATACTTACATACATATACATATATATATATATATATATATATATATATATATATATATATATATATATATGTATATATGCGTGTGTGTGAATACAAATGTGTATGTTTTTATGGATGTATATACTATGTAAAGGTGTACGGTTGTATTCAAGGAGCATCGGTTCACATTGTCGTTGGCCCATTTAAATTGCTCTTTGTGCAGGTATCGTCACTTCACTTAAATATAGTCATTTCGTCGATGATGAAGAGCAGTCGTCGGAGATTATCCCATTTTCGACATTGAAATGTGACATGTTAATAAATATGTATTAGTGAACATACATTCATACATATATATATATATATATATATATATATATATATATATATATATATATGTCATTGTCGTCATATAAAGATTTATTCATTCGAATAAATTTCTAAATTAGAATCGTTATAAAATATACATAGAAGATAATTTTATAGTTATTGTCAGTTAGACGAATTGGATTTGATTTAATTATCATCTTTGTTATTACACTCGTTCTTTATATATCATTTGGAAACTGTGATAATTTAGTATGGTATAATTTTGAAGCAGTGTATATAAACCTCAATTATACATCTAGTCTGTATCAATTTTATATTTATTTTATAAATGGTTATATGCTCTTTGTGGCATTTATGTGATTTATATGGTACTATATACTATATCGTGCTCTATGTGGCTTCTATGACCAGTTTTGTATCTATACAACGATAGAACACTACTATTATCGAATATAGATACTGGAATAATGAATATTTAGATACTAGAAAAGACTCTTAAGGGGGTATTCTAGTCTAGACGTATGAATTTTAGGTGTTTTTCGGGTGCTATAAAAAAAACAAATATTTTTTCTATCCATTTTTTATTATTTCTTTATTGACATTTTAAGAGTATAAAAAAGTATTATTAAAAACAAAAAAATCAAAATTGAAAAAGGTACAGGCTGGCAAAGTGGGGGCTCGAAAAAAAGGTGTCTCCTGGTTGGCGTGGTTCCAACCCTTCTGGACATTTGAAACAAAATTGTTTTTGAAAATTATTGAAAAAGAAGATTGTAGTGCTATCCCCGCCTAGGGAAATTAAAAAAAAATTTTTTTTCGCAAAATGGCGGCAGTGTGAAAAAACAATCATTTTTTACTCTATTTTTTTCAAGTTTCAGAATTTTTTAAAAATAGTAAAAAACAAAATTTTCAAAAAAATCCTAGGCAAGGGAAATTACTGTTATATTGAAAAGCTTTGTACCAAATTTCAAGTAAATTGGCCCATCATAACTTGAGATATCACGTCAAACGTGTCGAAAAAAGTAGTTTCGAGAAAAACGCGTTTAAAGTTGATTCATTCCAGCCAGACAAAAATAGCTATAACTCCGAAAATAATTGGAATTTCGAAAAATCCTCTTAAGGACATATTCTTAAAGATCTAAACTTTGAAAATATGCAAAAAATCGATTTTGTCGAAATTCTAGACTAGAATACCCCATTAAGCTGTTGTAATAGTAACTGCTCTTCGAAGAAAAATCATGATTTTTTTTAGAATTTTCATAAATTACAATCGGAAATTCTGTATTTGCTGTGGAAAAGTATTTTAAATTCATTCCATATTCGATCACTTATATTGGGGGAGTGTTTTATACATTGTTCAAAAGGTCTTTTGAATTTTTTGAAGATTATCATTATCAGAAAAAAAACGAAAGAAGATAATACCTACAAATAACAGTTAAAGAGCAGTAGTCCTAGGAACGAAGAACAACAAAAAATCGAGATAAATTTAAAGATAATTAAATTCCACTAAAATAAAAATCAAATAAGAGCTAGTCTAGATTTTATAATGCAGTTCTCTGACGATGATGGCATGACCATCGAAATGTACATCAGCTTATAAATAAATATAATTATTCCAGATCTTTATAAATATCTCGCGGTGTTGTATTATACTGATAATTAATTATGATCAATTGAAATAAAGACAACTTTCATATACTTTGGCCAATTTCAAATAATCGGTTTCCTGTCATCAAAAGTGATATGTAAACAGAAACGTGACATTGCTGCCGATTTCGGCACACAAATTAGTCCAATCGTCGTCGACGACGTCGTTAAAAACCGAAACAGGAACGCGAACGAGAAACGATCCGACGTCAGATACAAACGCCGACCGAGAACGCTTCTGTTCGGGAATCGAACGGACGACCGTCGTTAATAGAGTGACACTGCGAGGGACAGTAATCACGAGTATGTCGTGACATGACGTACCACGCCCATCGTGTTAGAAACAAACGAAGGCGGCCGCATGTATGAGGGATATGGCCTCCTGCGAACCGATCGTAGTGTCGATAAAGAGTCTCTGTTATGTATGTGTGCGTGTATATATATATATATATATATATATATATCTGAAGCATTTTTGGAAAAAATGTGACATTGATCTTTCCAGGCTGGTCCTGGTGACACGACGTCTGCGTCAATTGGGAGAAACGTCGCCGCCCTTTCGTTAAAAGTCTAACAGCGACACGAGGTCCTCTACTTAAATCACACACACACACACACATTTATATATATATATATATATGTGTGTGTGTGTGTATAAAATTTTTTGTCGAGTCAGCGGCGTGTGACATTCAGTTGTCATGTTCTCTGTGGGGTGTTAAACGACGCCCGCTTTGAATGAAAACTAGAGCTCTCTACCTCTCGAATTGTCGGAACGAACGAACGAACGAACCGATGATGAAATAAATTATGGTAATTTTCTGTTTGTTTCGGAACGTGCTCGCGGTTCGTATCTCGAACGATACCGTTTTTTTTTTCATTCCTTGCCGTTCATTCGCGTACTTGTAAAATATCCAGAGTATCAGTCGATGTGGGGGATATTTTACAACAAATCGTTTGTAAAAAATAAATCGTGTTTCTTTTTCAAAAAAAAAAAAAAAAAAACCCTGTATCAATGTAATATGTGTCTGTTGAAGATGGGCGTGATACGGATGATTTTTAATTTAATTGCACTATTTTTCATTGGAGAGAATTATGAAGAATCTGAATCGAAAATTGAAGTATTTTATTAACATTAAGACTATATATGTATATAAAATCGTCATCAAAAAATTATAACGACCCACAATTAGACAAATACCTCATCTGCAACTCCGTAAAACCAGCAATCCTCAAGTGCCTACCTCCTAGGAGATATCGGACTCTTATTTCTGGATTGATACTGATTTTTAGAATTATCACATGATTGAAAGTTTTATGTGTCCTAGTAGGACTTTTTAATATTGTTTGATTAGAAGACTCTAGGCCACTCACTGCTAGTCAGGCCTCATAGAATCCTAGTGACTTGTTTTCTCATATTTCCATTTTTCTTGTTCACGAAGAAAAATCATGATTTTTTTTAGAATGTTCAAAAATTACTATCAGGGAAATTCTGTATTTGCTGTGGAAAAGTATTTTAAATTCATTCTATATTCGATCACTTATATTGATCTTAGAGGGGGTGTTTTATGCATTGTCAAAAAGGTATCTCGATTTTTTTAAAGATTATCATTAACAGTAGAAAAACGAAAGAAGATAATACCTACAAATAACAGTTAAAGAGCAGTAGTCCTAGGAACGAAGAACAACAAAAAATCGAGATATCGGACTCTCATTTCACATATATCTGGATTGATACTGATTTTTAGCATTTATATGTCCTAGTGGGACTTTTCTGTAATGTTTGACTAGAAGAACTCCAGGCCACTCACTGGGAAGTAATCTCTTGCTAGTCAGGCCTCATGGAATCCTAGTGACTTGTTTTCTCATATTTCCATTTTTCTTGTTCACTACTAATCTTATCCAATTCTCGTCTCCACTATATTTTACAATTTGATCTCTCCATTCTTGATGATATGTCTTTTTTGATCTTATTTCACAATAATTTTTTTCCACCTATTGTCATTTTATATATATGTCTATATCATCCCAATGCTTGCATGAAAGTTTCATCGAATGTCACTAGTTCTTAAATGTGTTTTAAATATTCTTCCATTATTTTCAATCCGTGGCTAATTTCATCTAACCTTCACCTCTACTATAATTCACAGTCTTATCCTTCCATGGAAATTGATCAGTTATATAATAAGAAGAGGAGATAACGAATAAAAAAGATAAATTATTGGTTGAAAATCTAGATATATCAAAAATGCCTAAGAAAAAAAATCCTACAGGTATATGGGATAGAGACTGGAAGAAAAAGGCATTAAATCGAGCGAAATGGAAAGTTTTCAGAGAGAAGAAGTTTTGGAATTTAAACATAAAAGAATTTATTACACACTTTACGAACGACAATCTTTTTTGTTCTATTAAAATCAACAAACTAATAATAATAAACAAATAAACAAAACGATATGTTGTATATATGACATGCTTCCTAGATGTGTATATCGTTGCTATTCTCCAATAAGAAGGCTGATGATAATGACGTAAATAAATTTTATTACCAACTAACGATTAAGATAAATTCCCTGTGGACTAATCACGAATCTTGTTTTTTCCAAAATAACAAAAACTGCAATTAATTGGCTTGAAACAACATTCAGTAACGAGGATTATAATAATTGGCAAGTTTTTTATTTGCTTCTGTTGTTTTTCTTAATCTACTCCAAAGAAAACAGAATTTTTAAATCAAATATGGATCTGGGTATTTTCCTTAAAATCTGCATTACACTGCTAGTTTCTCTCCCATTTCCTTCTTCCCCCTGACACTCCATTTCTCATTCTTTCTCTCTCTACATATACATATAAATTTTATTAGTTGATCAAAGAATATCATTTTTTTTAATAAATATAATTAATTTTGTTTTATTTCCATTTTTCTAGTCCTCGTTGTTATTTTTAATTCTTTTCAATATGAGATATTAGGATCATTTTTATTACAAATAATTTGAATAACTCGTGAAATCTTCAAAGATGACTTAAACTAGTAGTAACATAGGATATATAAAGAAAAGTGACATCTTATGATCTCATATTTAAAAGACAACTGAAACATTAATAGAAACAAAAAATATCAATTCAAATAATTGCATTGACCGGATCTTTATAACAACTCTAGCAACTAAGTTATGTGTAAAAAGACTGCATAATTAAGATATATATATATATAAATTGTGTGTGTGTATGTATGTGTGTATAGAGATTCGCAATGAATGAAAACGGATGAAACAAACATATATCAAGTTTTCGAGCCTGCGAAAAAAAATATAAGAAAAGTCACCACGTCAAATCAATCAGAAATAAAAGCGTATAGTATACGGTTATTGTTTTGTTTTTTCCCCAAACGACATGGCGGCGGTTCGTCATTTTTATGATCGAATTTTCTGTGCCGTTATTTTTGTGTACACGTCGCAGCAGCACCAGCAACCAACCACCCTGTCCGTATTTGTGCGTACGTCGTTGTGTGTGTGTGTGTGTGTGTCTGTTCGTATTCCCACCATCCAGTCAGACCAAAAAGCAATCTAGATAATTGCCTCTTGCCATACGTCACAACACAAGAGTTATATACGCGAGCAGACTATGACAAACAGAAAACGTACACACACACATACACACACACACACATGCGCACGTACTGGAATTTTATCATAATGTAACAACGGAGGATGCTTCTCAGCGTTACGAATTTTAATATTTTTTTTTCGAGTCGTGCGTTGTACCAACAACGGCTAATCTAATTCGCAAATATACAAAACGTACAGAGCAAACAATACGAATGTGACGTCGTACGGAGAATCGTCAACTGCGAGACAAACACGCCGACCGCTAATCAATACTAACTGTTTAGGGTATAGTTTTTTTGAGAAATCGACGGAATCGCAATTTTGAATTTTACAAAAAAATCGGTTCTATTTCCAATACAATATGTAGTTCTCGGTGCTATAAAATGGTTTAAAAAACGATGCGATGAATCGTCCTCGTCTAATCAAACAGACGAGTTGAGAAAAAAAATAACAAAAAAATCACTGATTATTTTGATAATATTCATTGCCGTACTTTTTAATGCATGCTAGATGAAAAAAATTAATAGTTGTGATTATTAAATGCTGTTATAAAATTGTGTGATCTTGAAACGAACGACACGTTTGTATAAAAATGAAATTTAGTCGCACTGTAAAATCAATATCAACATTAAAAATATCGAATGTTGTTTTTTCTAAGCTGCAGTGAGCTTTTTATAAAACTACCCTTAACATGTCCTGTCAATAATAGTTTCAATTAAACGAAATTGATTTGTAGATGGAATATATTTCCAATAATCAATCAGTCGGACTAGTCGTAGATAAATTGTATTTATTTTGAAAATCATGGAAAATTTAACACTGATTTCTCAATCGTTTTTTGTCAAAATCATACTACCGAGTATGTCATTATTTCAAATTATCATTATATTTGGAATTCAGATAATGTAATAGAGAATGTTGTCATCTTCTTCAAATCCGACCACGGTCTTCTGTCACGAACAAAGCTTTTAGCCACAATGGAATATTTTTTTTCACCCACAACTAGTGACTACTATTGTTTTTTTTCTCGGTCAGTGAAAGGCGTATGACAAAATAATTCAGATTTCGATTTATGACAACAGTCATTTCTGTAGCAGCCACTCGACCACAAGTGATCATTAAATATGTCCTTCGCATTTAAGTCTTTCTCAACGAATGAAATAATTAAAACAATCGATTTATATACATATAAATACATATTTTTTTACACATATATATATATATATATATATATATATATATATATATATATATAATGTGTGTATGTATGTATGTACAGTTTTAAACGTGCTATCCGTTGTGTTTTGTTACCATTTGCCAAGAAACTATATTTCTTATTCCACACCCATTCATACTGTAACAGCGGCGAATGAGTGACAGAGCGTGGGACTACGTTCGTATCCCAGCACATGCACACAGCGTAAACTGGACGTTTGATGGACAGCCTATTCAGCTGTAATTTAATTTTACTGAAAGAACTATAAGGGAAACTTACAACGTTGCACACACAAACGAATATACATATATACATATGTGTGTGTGTACATATATATATATATAAATATATATATATATATATATATATATATATATATATATATATATATTATAAATTCATGTATTTCTATGTACATGTGTTTGCGCCATTAGTTTTTTCCAATTATTTGAATAATTCATTTTCATGGATTTTACGTAGGTGTTTTATCTGTCGATGAATAAATCAAAAGTTCATTATCGATTCTCTCTCTCTCTCTCTCTCTCTCTCTATATATATATAGAGAGAGAGAGAGAGAGAGTGAGAGAGAGAGAGAGAGAATCGATAATGAACTCTCTATATATATATATATATATATATATATATATATATATATGTAAAGCTTTAACTTCGTCGAGATAAAATCTTTTTACATAATAGCCTTTTTATATTCTTGAAACAAAATAGATTTTAATTGAGTTGAAGAGACGAGACTGTTGAAACAAGTGTTATTTTTTTTCTTATTATGTATTTGAATTAAATTTGATTCTAGTAAAATGTTTTTTTAGAGAAATATCTTCTCAGATTTTTAACAGGAATTAATTTTTATCTATCTGATAAAATGAATACTCGAGAAATAGAAAAATTGCTTACTGTTGAACAATATTCAGCTAAGAATATGTATTATCTATTGAATTTCAAAAAGTTATTAGGCAGTAATATTAATTCAGTTCTTCATATCTATGGATAAATAAAGAAATTGTCGACAAATGGAAAATTGTGAATGGTCAATTTGAATGAAATTTTTTAACCAAAATGATTTTAAGTAAATTTAAAAAAGTAATAAAACTATGTTATTTTATTATTGATAAATATTTAAAGAACTTTTCAATTAATTTTTTTTGTCATATAACTTTTGAATTAAATTGTTAGTGTAGTTAAGTCATTTTTTGAAGGGTTTGACATACATTTTTTCTTACTATCATTTACTAACTATCCTCTCATTTGAATCACTTTATATAAATCATTCAAATACCATAACATTTTTCTAAAAAAAAATCAACAGTTACTTTTAAGATTATTTAAACATTTTATTATAAATTGATTTGGTTTTTATATTTTATGTACAGAAATAAAACAGTTGGTTATAATACTCATACTAACCATTTGCAATCCAACGTCATTTATAAAATGACATCAAGTACAAATAAAACATATTTATGATGCATCGTATAAATTATTGTAAAGTATTATTTAGATGTAAATTAAATACGACTTGACACTAAGATAAACTCTGAATATATATATATATATGTATATATATAATATATAATTCTATTATATATTATATATATATATATACTACTACTACTACTGATAGCCTACATCAGTCCACTGCTGGGCGAATACCTCATCGAATGTCATAAGAATAGTTTTTCAAGCCTCTTCCATTCTTTCCTGTCGCTAGCCAATCTTATCCAACCTTGACTTCCGCAATACTTCACAATTTCATCTCTCCATCTTTGATGTGGTCTTCCTTCAGGTCTCTTTTTATCTCTTGGTCTCCATTCCGTAACAATCTTCGTCCATCTATTATCCTCTCTTCTCGCTATATGTCCTGCCCATGTCCATTTCAACGATTTAACTTGCTCTATTATATCAATTACTTTTGTTTGTTCTCTTATCCATTTACATATTTTTCGGTCCAGTTTAGAAATTCCTAACATTATTCATTCCATGCTTCTCTGGACAGTCAACAGTCTCTGTTTCATTCTTACGTTTAAAGTTCAAGTTTCTGCTCCATATGTACAGGCCGGTAGTAATAATATACAGAAATTAATATACATATAGTTAAAATATACAGAAATTTTTTTTACCAACAATTATATATATATATATATATATATATGTAGCGTTTACTAAAGGACCATTTGCAAGTGTTCAAGATTGTACGGTTGATTGTGATAGGAGTAAGGTGTTACAAAATGAATCCATCTATTAGTGCGGTATTTCGATGTGTTTAATTCAATAATAGTAGAGAGAGTGAGAGTGAGAGACTAACTTCTCGCTCATAATAATTATCAATTGTTGAAATATTCGTAATGTTAAAATCAACAATCAATTTCAAACGTGATACTAATTGTAATATTATAACTAACAATCAATTTCAAACAGCAGGCGTATAAAAATATTTAAAGGGTTCGAATGGAGTTTCTAATGGACGATCGGTGTATTAAGTTGAGTCGAAGTAAAAAAGGTTATGTTCTGTGTGTTAGTGTCCATTTTATGAACTGTGATTTTGTGATGATGTCGAATTCTACTGTGAGACGATACTAAGATCTCTAAGGAATATATGTTGTGTATCATCCTTCTCCACATTTCTCACCACATATATATATGTATATATTATACAATTCAAAAATATACTAATGACATCTCTCGTTGTTTCAGCACCCGTACCCCTCGGAAGACCAGAAAAAACAATTGGCGCAGGATACGGGATTAACAATTCTTCAAGTCAATAACTGGTAAGTGGAATTATTATTTAACTTTTATTATGTATGAGTGAAATCGATTTTCAAGAAAATATTTGCCACATTTAGCCTTTATCAGTGACATTTTGAAATTCATTTTTTTTATTGAGACCTCGTTCGAAAGTAAAATATATTATATATTTTTAAATCAGTATTTCATATATATACATATATTTATATATATATATATATATATATATATATATATATATATATATATATATATATATATATATATATATATGTATGTATGTATGTATCTGTGAAACAAGTTTTGCAAATTGAATAAAATAAAAAGAAACACTAAATATATGATTAAACATGAATAAGGCTTATGCAAAAACAAGCTTGTAATAAAATCCCCTATACGATCGTCACATCTAGCTCTCTGATATCAGTTACAAGAAAAAAAACGCATCATAAGTCGCGTCCGAGGTGAACGGCTGATCTAACGTGCTATGCAAACAAGCGAAACGTGCTAATCATTAATGGAATTTTTGCATAGATAGTCATACATTACTTATATATATATATATATATATATATATATATATATATATATATATATATATATATATAAATGCATCGGAGTGCAACGTATGAAAATATGCATACACATTTAATATATTTTATGCATTATAAAGAACCTACGCGTCGTTTATATTTAGCCGTGTTGCGGCCACACGAACGGCATTCGGCGTATGTGTGCGTTTTATTTATTTTTTGTAGCGAAAGAACAAAAAAATAAGATCGTTGTAGCGTATCTCACGGCCGGTCGAGCCGATCCCGAGATATCTGCAATAATGTGCAGTGAAATATTGTCTGTTTTTCCCACAATAAACGACGACGCGAAACGGCGCGAGGTCGTCAGTCAGCCAGCCGACCGACCATCCGACCGACCAGGCCGGTATGGAAGAATGTGCGTGACTCGTACGGCCAGCGGCCGACGAATCTGTTATGCATTTTATGTCCTCGCTATTTTCGAACGGATTTTCAAATAACTACAAATTAATGTGTGCGCGCGTACAATGTAAGAGATCTTCAACACGGATCTGTTTACATTTACATCCACCTACATTGTTTATGCACTTACTGAATGTGTCTTGTCGAGATGTACGTAGTGGATTTTAACGAACAAAGAACAAGCGTCAGTTTTGTAAAACATACATATCAGATCCGGATTTGATTCGAAAACGCGTTTTGGATTTAACCAGTGCGCTGGCAATTAATTAACATGCAAATCCGTCCAAAGCAATTCGCAGCGAGTTGGTATTTGAAATCATTTTTTTATAAAGTTTTAGACACACACACACACATTAACATTATAGTAAAACTCTTAAATTGACTTAATTTTTGAAAAGGAGTATTTCTTGGGTTTTGGTACGTTTGTTATTTTACCGAATAGAATAGAGGTATTAAAAAATTCCATATCCATTAGATAAAAGAATATTTTTCTGTAACTTTTTGCAAATTTTCTCATTAAAGGAAAAGATGATAAATAGCTATCTTGCAGGTCTACTCCACCCATACCATCATTGTAATCTAAAACTATATTAGGTTTTTTAATGTTTCCATTTTGGTCTGTGTAATTTCCACATTTTTTCTTTTTTGTTGCAGTCATTTCTGCTTTGGAATATTTTGAAAAAAGCAAATATATATCTTTTTTGTCCTTCCATTTTACAGCTAAGATACCATTGTAAGATCTTAAAAGAACTTAAAATGTTTTTAATTTTGTCGTTGCGAGATCTCTTAGCATATTCTTTCTATTAGATCTGACTGTTCCGATAGTATTATTTTTTTTGCAAATATAATTTCCGATACAGTTTTGGTGACGAATACCAGTTATCTAAAAAGAGGGTATGTACAAAATCAACTAAAGGTCTACATAAATCCAGTACAACATTTTTTGATGCACTATTATCAGAATAAAATAGTTCTTTGATAAAATATTTTTTTATAATAATAAAAAAAATGATTGTGTTTTGTAGTTACTTGATTATTATTCAATGAAAATATATAAAATTAATGAAATTGTACAAAAAAGCACTTATATGCCTTCAAAACAGAAGTGTGATACTTGCTAACTGAATTTTATGTTATTTTAACTTAGCAAAAATCACACGACGTGCTATTTACGCCTTATCGACATTTGGTACAGATAGCAGTTGACGTACATAGCACGTCATTCCAGCGCAACTGGTTAACAATTGTTAAAACGAACTTCAATCTCGAATTGAATAAAAAGAGATGGAATTAATTACTAAATGAAATGGATTATTTAAATTTAATCTATTGATCAGGAAAATTGTAAAAAATTCAGAGTTTTTAATCCAGTTTTATCATTTATTTTCAAAAATCTTAATTTGAATCATTTTCTTTAACTCAATGAGACAGTATTTTTTTTACACATTCGTGACAAAAATGCATCATTTTTTTAACTGTTACAGCATTCATTTTTTATTATTTTTTTATTACTTATTGAGTTATTTTTTTCAATTTATTTTAGAAACCCGATATCGGTCCTCCTAAAAGGACCAAGTTTCATTACCGTCCTCATTAATCAATTGGAATAATCGTTTATCTCATCGACATTCAATTACCTCGATCATAACCGACCGAAATAATTGAATCAATGTTGAATGTTTCCATAGCAACGGATTAAATAACGACATCGTGCCTAGGTTTCCATGCATATATATTTATGTATGGTAATTATCTACGAATTAACTTCATTCTTTTTCGTATATATAATTTATCTTAGATATCTGTTATCAATTCTTCTCAAAGGATCGAATTCCATTACCGCATTCACTAACCAATAGCAATATAATAGTTGTCTCATCGATATTCAATTATCTTAATCATAGCCGACTGAAATTATTTAATAACTATTGAACGTTTCCATAGCAACGGATTAATTAATGATATCATGGCTAAGTTTCCATACATACACACACACAAATATATATATATATATATATATATATATATATATATATATATGTGTGTGTGTGTGTGTGAATGTATGCGTTGGTTTGTATATTTTGTATTCATGTATGTTTGTGTTTGTATGCAAATAGTCGTTTTCGCATCGGTGAAAGAAGCATTATCATTCGAAACGAAAAAATAATGACAGACACACTCGCGTTTCGACATAGGAGGTTATATATATATATATATATATATATATATATATATATATATATATATATATATATATATATGTATGTACGTATGTATGTATTATTTTGTACGGTAAACTGAGATCAGAACGTGTGCTACAGACAGGCAACATAACAAACCACCGCACGTCCAACTAATCCTAGTTGTAAAATATGCAGAGCACTAACTGTCAGGTTGGTAACACTGCAGCGACACGCTCCGCCGATTTTACGTAAAAACATACAAAACGGGGGTCGACGCGGCGGTGGTCGGACGGGACGGCGACGTTCGGTGGTTCGAGGGAGATGACGACCGACGTGTGCAGACAAATGGCCGCGCACACATACATAACATTTATATATATATATATATATATATATATATATATGTGTGTGTGTGTGTGTGTGTGTGAAAGAATGATATTCGGAATTAAATACAAAAAATGTGTGTTTAAATTGTACCGGATGAATTGATTAAGATGGATTTAGTAAGAGAGATGAAGGAGTGTTTGTAAATTCGTTCAGATTTATTCGAGTTGTGAATGTTTAACCCGAACTGTAAGTTTCGAATTCGTATTCCAGTTATGTGTTGTATGAGTATATAATTCAAATATTGAACTGTATACGTGGTGTAGAAGTAATCGAAAATAATGGAAGAGAAATATAGACAAATTTTAAATATAATCTTTTTGATAATTAATGATGTAAGGATCGAAATGCATATCAGCAAGTACAGTGAACAAATAATATGTTTTCTTTCAATAGGGTGGGTAGTTTGTGTTGAAGTGACTTTTCCATAGTATTAAAAATTTAATTTAAATTACAATTGCTATTATTTTCAAAAATATATTAAACTCTATTACCAATTACATACTCTTTTTTTTAAAAAAAATCATTTTTTTGTTCCATTATTCATAAAAATTCTTTCTTTTATTGTTGTACGGACAAATCGTACGAATTTCAAAAATCCATCATTGCCAACGTTTCAACTTTCTCATACGAAAAACACACATTCCAACATGTGTTACAGTCGAACAGGAAGTCCTGTACGAGCGCGGCGAACATACGATAATCCACGTCCGCGATAAAATTTTACAACCGCGGACTGATTTTATTTAACGCGACATCGACACACACATATCTATATAAATTTTATAGACACGTTCGTTTTATTGTATATCCCATTTTACGGTTTTTTTCCCGACCGATCTGTCGAACGAGAGAGACGTAACCAGAGTTATGTGCGCCGGTATGCGTCGTCTCTGTTTTACGACCGTACTCGAGCACGACTTTTTTTATGCGGACATAAATGCAGTTTAGATTTGTGACACCTGTATATAATTAAGGAATCCGTCGTCGTGTATCATCGCTCGACGTTTTGTTTTAATGACGGTCGATATAGATTTTTTTTGGATTACTAGATACATTTTTATTGCGTTACATACACACACACCATATATATATATATATATATATATATATATATATATATATATATATATATATATATAATTGAATACGTGTCCATCTGTCGACTGACACGTGTAAATAATTTGTTTGTTGATACATTTAAAGGTGTCGTTAAACTTTTAAACGGATCTAGATAGATCTGTTTAATTTTTAAGTGAAAAAAAAACGAATCGTGTCCATGGAAGAAATAATGGAAATAGTGGGCTATGATTTTTGTTTGTTTAACCCATTACCTTCCACATTTTTTTTGATACTTTTGGTGTATTAGGGTTGAAAATGGAATTAGATAATGGAATTTAGGTTACTTTACTTGTATATTTAAAAAAAATAATTATTTTTTAACATTTTTTATTGATACTCATTTGGGACTCTTGGAATTTCCAGTTACAAAAATTTTGAAAAACCAAAAAGTATTACAAACACAACAAAAACTCATATTCTATGCCAAACAGGAAAGCATTCGACATGTAGTCCTATATTACATTTTCTACATTGCTTGCGCCCATTTGTGCCACATATGGCACATTTCCTTTGTTTTCCCTCACAGGTCCTTTCCAATACATGTCCAATTAGATCAAATATAACACCTTCAGGTACAAGGCTTTTCCTTGTTATGCTCGAACTGGGTCTTCCAGTGACTTAAGGATTGGATAATGATTCTTTTTTCATAAATGTTCTTGCAATATTGCGTCTGAAGTCTGATAACGAGATGTTTTTATTCGAAGCAGTATAAAGAGCACGGGCGTTGACAACAGCAACATCAATGGCATTTGTAAAAATAGAAAAATACCAGTTCTTACCTCTAAATTTAATGCGATTCTTTTGGACATTCCAGTCCATCTTATCAACCCCACCCATATATTTATTATATTGCCCTACAATGTTTGGTCTATCCACTCGACATTTTTTCTTAGAATATCTTTTCATTTTTTCTAAAGGTTATAGTCCTAAATGATTTGACAGAACTTTGATGCAGTTATTGTCATTCCAAATCAATGCAAAAAATTTATTACTTTCATCATAACAATAATCGTATGCTCCACGTTCTTCTTTTTTCATTATGTTATCAGATTTCAAGGGACAGTTATTCATTCTTTTATACCGTGCTGTTCCAGTCGCCTTTATATTACGTTCTTTCAATTTCAATAATAATTCAAAGCTGGTAAAGAAGTCGTCGAAAAATAGTTCATATTCTGATGTATACTGCAAGAAAGAAGTCATCTTCATTATTACAGAGGCTCCTACACCACTCACAACTTGTTCTTCTTCGCATTTACCTTCATAAATATCCATATGAAAACAATACCCAGATTCAGAGCAGCACATGGTCCATTGTTTGAAATCAAAATCTGATTGGTTTTCCTCTTATAAATTGTTTGAAAAAGTGATGTCCATAATATCTTATCATTTGCTCATCGACTGAAAGCTTTTGAGTAAATATTCAGAACTTTTTCAAATTTGAATTCAATTTGTCAATCACAGGTCGAATTTTAAATAACTTATCTTTCTTTTCCATGGAAATTATGGAACAATTGTCGTTAAAATGCAAATTTCTTTTTATTTCTAAAAACTTGTGCTTTGGTATACAGTTATAACGCAAGTAAGATTCAGATCTTCATCTTCACATCAGTATAATACTGCCTCGAAAATCGCAAAAGTAAAGAGGAACTATCAATTACTTAAATATTATCAATTTTTTATCATAACACATTCCATGAGCTCCAAATGAGGATCAATATATTTTATAGTATATTTTTTATAATAAGTATGATATATACTTATAAATTATTGTGCTATCAACTAAAAGGATGTGTTAGTAGTCTCGCACACAAATCTGCCAAAAAAGAAATCAAAAAAATATGACAAAAAGTTCACTATAAAAAACAAAGTAAACATTAAAACATCATTTTACTGCATCGGTTATAAATTTATATATCAAATACTTTTACAAGTTAGGCAACATTGAAACAAAAAATAATTTTGAAAACTAGAAGGTATGTGTGTTTAACGAATACATATTTTATTTAATATAATCCTATTGTAAGTGAAAAAAATTCTAATCCCCATTTGGGGATCGCGGAAGCGAATGGGTTAATTAATTATCATTAATTATAAAATTGTTACAATTTTTCTAGAACTCAATGGCAAATTCACTTTTACACAAATGTATTATCATTTCGACACCTCAAAATGTTGTAAAAGTGTTCAATAGTTGTTGTTCACTTTTTTTTGTCCATAAGCTGATAAGTATTTCGATGACAATGTAATTTTTTCAAATAAAAAAAAGTGAGAACGAGTTAAGCAGTTATTTTTTTTTTTTTTTGAATGGAAATGTTTGTATTTCTGATATTATTATTATTAAACATTCTCTCGGTCACACACACATATACAGAACGAATGTCCTCGCACATGACAATTTTTCATCGTTCTCACATTGTTGCCGTGTCCGAACCCTGTAGTGTGTCGTCCGTTTGATTTGTGCTCGTTGCACTGGCGTCGACAACACCGTCGTCCGTTTGGCAACCGTACATATACATAAAACGGGACGACATGACGAAACATGTTCTAAATCTGGATACGAAATCGGTACGTCGCGGCGTTATGTACGCGTGTTTATGTTCAATCGGCGTTGATTTACAAGCGAACGGTTCGTCGTGGGCGACGTCGTCGACGACGACGACGTACAATTAAATCGGAATTCGCGTTTTATTGGACTTGGACGCGCGTTGATATGTCACTGAACAATAAACACGCGCACTAAGAGGTACGGTTCTTCGACCTCGCGTTTAAATTATACATCGGCATCGATTGTTTATACAGAAAAACATGGATATAGGAAATAATTGAATTTTTTTTCATTTAAGCGCCATTCTGAAGCTTTCCATCGTCAGATATTTTCAATGTTTATTAGGAGATAATCCGTTTTTGATCTCCACCATTCGGACGATATTTGAAATGATTCCCAGATAAAACTATCGTCCGGCGTTTGAAAGATGTATATTTCAATTAGTATATATATATATATATATATATATATATATATATATATATATATATATATATATAATGTATATATTTATTCGACCCAATGTGTGTGGCGCGGTACATCTGTAAAATATATTTTCTTTTGGCAGCGGCCCGAACGCGCGACGATAAATTTCAGCGCCGAATTGCAAACAGGTGCCGGCCTGTCTCGGGAACATGTTTCGTATGAAATATGGCGCGCCGGCTATGTCAATTAGATGTGAATTTCCACGCGTCACGTCTCTATTTCGTACTATTATTGTAACCATTACTATCACCATTATTATTGTACGGGGTGTCGTCGCGCGAGCATATTTTATCCTCTTACACACACACACACACATATGGACACACGCATAAATATGTGAATATTATTTCAGTTTAAACGTCAAAGATACACAGCTTTTTCAACGAGACTTATTCATGATTTAGTGACAGTTGACGGTTGTTTATAGTTTCATAGATTATTTGATCGTTTATGACTATATATATATATATATATATATATATATATATATATATATATATATATATATATATATATATACAACAATGAATGAAAAACAAGTCGTTAAACTGTTCATGTTTGCCCCAGTTTTCGAATTTCAGTGCAAATCTCGAACTAGGACATTTTATATAATATCTGTTTTTGGATTCAAGTGTTGATAGTTATTATTAATAATTAAATTTTCATGTTAGTCAGTCGTAATTAGTTTGGAAATGTAGCTAATTTTACACAAATGAACCAATTTTAATTTTATATGATTTTGTAAATTTGCTCAGTATAATCAATTATACAAGGTCATCTCCAAATGCAATGCCTAGATTTAATTAAAAAGAAATAAAAAGAAACTATGCACATATTTCTCTATACACTTATTTTTTTTTTTAATAAAACAAATCTAGGCATCACATTTTGATGACCTTATATATAAATATATTCTAGTGAAATTCTCTTCTATGGCTGTTTAATAATTTTTAGAACATACATTTATACAACAAAACTAATGAAGATTTTTCAAATATTCGGTTTAATTTTTTTTTAAATATTTTGCAAGTTGGCAAAATGCTGATAATTGATATTCAAGTATTCAACTGTGATTGGTTTTGAATTGTGACTAATTTCACACAAACGAATCAATTGTAAATTTATAAGATTTCATATGTTTGCTCAATGTAAGCAATTTATTTTTTTCCAATGGAATTCTCTTCTATAGCTGTTTAATCATTTTTAGAACATGCATTTTTTGCAATAAAAGTATTGAGAATATCTCGAATTTTCAGTTTAAAAAAATTTTTTAAACATTTTACAAGTTGACAAAATGCTGATACTTTATATTCAAGTATTCAATCATAGTTTGTTCTAATTTTTAATTAATTTTATATAAATAAATTAATTGTAACTGCACAAGTTTAATATAATGAATAATATAATTTTCCAAAATAAAAATTTTCCTATGGTCGTTTAATCAAAGCTTGACTTGCTCTCTTTCTCTTGAGATATATATATATATATATATATATATATATATATATATATATATATATATATATATATATATCTCCCTTCCGCTTTTTTTTTTTTTTGTACATAGCTGCGAAATTCAAAAGACCAGAAGGCGGAAGGGAGATATTTGCCAACCTAATATATATATATATATATATATATATATATATAGAGAGAGAGAGAGAGAGAGAGAGACTACTAGTAACTTATTTTCGTATCAGTCATTTCTTCATCATCTCTATTACAAATTTGCGAAACAATATCAAAACATGTATCAACAACGCACTTGGACGAAACTCGTGAGTTCTTCAGATATTGGCGTAGGAACAACGACGATTTATATTTATTGCATTCCGCAAAACGGTACGTTCGAACATGCAACGAGAATCTTTTTATTTAGAACTCTATACGCGTTTCTGTGAACGTACGTACGATCATCAAGGGACTTTTTTATAATTAAAATAGTACATGCATGTGTGTGTGTGTGTGTTTGTATGTATAATACAGAAATTAGTTAAGCTCTGTAAGTTTACAAATACCGAATCTCACTAAACGTTGGCAGTACCGTACGTTCTGTGTCGTACGTTGGTAGTAATGTAAACAATCGTCAATCTACATTATTTATCAGCGTTATGTGCGAAAGCTGCGTCTTCTAGGAACGCTTAATATAGATTCTGATTTTTTCCTCCCACTTAACACACATTCATATATATATATATATATATATATATATATATATATATATATATGTGTGTGTGTGTGTGTGGTGTGTGTGTGTGTGTTAAATTTCTCATTTCAAGTTCCAGCACAAAAATTATAATACACAACATCTTGACATTTAATTTTAAACACAATTCTTATAAAATATGAGCCCATAAATTCTATATAAAATGACCCAATTTGAGATTAACATTGCAGTCGTCTTGCATGAAAATTTCAAATTGCTACAGATGCATTTAAATATTTAATATGAATATTTTATGTTTGCATTTTATATATAATTATATTATGAATATATCATACACTTTTCTACACTCGACGAATTTTTGGTACCATTTTTTTAAAATTTTATTTTTACTATTCAATTGTCGTTTATTTGCTTGCACTAACTCGAGCATGTTCATTTAAAAAAAAGTATTGTCATCGGAGGGGAATTAGGGGTTTTGTTCTATAACATTCTATAATATCATATGAAAAAGATATAGGTACCTGCTTTCTGTGTTCTTTTGATTGTTGTATGTATCAAATATGTAGAATGTGTCAAAATATGTAATTTATTAAAAGGATCTGTAATATATTATCGTATAAAAGTATTAATTATTATAAAATAAGAACAAACACACTTCTATTTTTACGAGGATAGTACATTATTAATTTAAAAACATTTAACAATAGAGTTTTTTAAAAAATTACATCGTGTTAATATTGTATATTGATTTAAAAATTAGTATTTGTTTTTTATACGAGTATATAACTATTTCTTGAATTTTATATATTTGTAATTATACATATATATATATATATATAGGAATATATATATATATATATATATATATATATATATATATATATATATATATATATATATATATATATATATATATATATATATATATATAATTTGGTCATTTGCTTCAAAGGATATTTGATGGTACCTTTTTTCTGTCTTGTTAAACTAAAAACAAAACCAATCAATTTATTAATAAAAAGTGTAGAAAATCAGAACATGTAAAATTAAATAATAACTAAAAAAATCTCAGCATTCCATACAAAATTATTTTTTTCTACTAATCTGCTTGAAAAATATATATTTTTTTTACAAACTTGAAAAATATATATGTATGTGTGTGTGTGTGTGTGTGTATTTTTATCAGTAAGTACAAATTATATATATATATATATATATATATATATATATATATATAAAATCAATATATCACACTTTTCTATACTCAACAAGTTTTTAGTACCATTTTTTGAATTTGATTATTGCTATTCAATTGTTGTTTATTTGCTTGCATTATATTCAAGCATGTTCATTAGTTAAAAAAAAATTAGTATAAAAAAATTATTCATGTGAAAAAAAAAATGATCGTCGGAGGGGAATGAGGGGGTCTGTTCTAGAATATCATATGAACATGATGAAGGTACTTGTTTACTGTATTTTTTTGTATGTTTGTTGTATGTATCAAATGTGAAGAATGTTTCAAAATATGGTTTATTAAAAGAATCTCTAATATATTATTGTATAAAAATATTAAATGTTGTAAAATAAATACAAAGACACTTCTATTTTTACGAGGTTAGTACATTATTAGTTTATGAAAATTTAAAAATACAGTTTGTTAGTAAATTAGATGGTGCTAATATTGTATATTAATTGAAAGGTTAATATTATATTTGTTTTTTATATATAATCATTTCTTGAATTTTATTTATTTGTTTATAAATCTGATAATTAAGTACAATAGTTATATATATATATATATATTTATGTATATATATATATATGTATAATGTAGTTATTTTCATGTGATTTTAAAATGACTGGTTCATTTTATTATGGTTATTAAGATGTTATTTTCCATCAAGTTATTTTCTTATTCATATTTTAATCAAAAGAAGTATATTGGAGACACATATCACAGTTCAAAGAGGAATAAAATAGTTTTTTATGAATACATATATATATATATATATATATATATATATATATATATATATATATATATATATATACATCTGATTAAGTGCTTTGTAAATTTAGTAAAAAAAATTCAAAAAACAACATCGATCGTTATGATTTTTTTAAATTTATTTGTTTTAGTTATAAATAATTTTTGTTCATTTTCAAATAAATGAAACCAATTTCCAATTACGTGTGTGTGTGTTTTTTTAATTTATAGGTTTTATTTATAAGTTTATTCTGTATTTTTGCAAATAAAGAAACAAATTGATTTTTATGTTTACTTTATTTTTTTTTATAAGTTTCAACTTGAAGCTTTATTTATATTATTTAAATAAATAAACGAAAAAATTGATTTTATGTTTTTCTTTGATTCTACAGTCGTTTTTATTTCGACAGTACATCTATATTCTACAGTACATCTTTTTTATTTATATTTTGTGAATGAAATATTAAATAAATAAATTGATTTTTATGTTATATCATCATAATAGATTTAAGTTCTATTATATATATATATATATATATATATATATATATATATATATATATATATATATATATTTTAAAATAGAATTCATTACTATGACATTTTTAAATTGACAGATTTTATGTTTACATTAAATATTATTGATTATATTTTGAAATTATCCTTCTGAGTTTTTTAAACCTTATGCATATTTTGTATTTTCGGTTATATATTATACTGTTTGGTATTATTTTTCGAAGGAAATGAATTTTTATTATATATATATATATATATATATATATATGTGTGTGTGTGTGTGTGTGTGTGTGTGTGTTTGTTTGTGTGTGTATAGATACAAATTTAAATATTCACACACACACACACACATCCATGTGTGTACATATATATTTATATTTAACCTGTGACAGATTTCCAAAACCCTGTACGTTGTCAATACACAAAAGATTCGACTGCCGGTGTCCCTATACGTGCATGGACCCTTTTTATATAGAGTATCATTTTTTCCCCAATACTCGAAGACCATTAAATCATGATCGAGCGGCAGATCTTTCTAAAAAGCGCCCATATATATATATATATATATATATATATATATATATATATATAAATTTTATATTTATGTGTGTGTGTATGTTTTGGCTGTGTTTGTATATATTTAGAGAGGTTCGAGTGCCGTTCTCGAGTATACATCACTCACACAACACCTCTGTACAATGTACTCTCTGTTAGTGCCCATTGCTGCTTGCTCTACTACTACAACCACCGGAATTGCTCCGGTGTTGTCGATATCAAACAACATCTCTCCAACTGTGTGTGTTTGTAAAACGTACACACACACACGTATGCACACACGTGCACGCGCGTAATATCACCGGCTTCGGTTCGACGGTGCCATCCACCTGTCCCAGATTTGTATTTTCCATTATTTTTCACCTTGTGCGGCGCGAAATTCGTCCCGCGCGGGTCTTTTTCGTAAATTTATGTAGCCGACGTATTGCTTTTACGACTTGGGGGTTTTTCTTTTTTTCAACACTTTTATGCACACGCGCGGTGCTCGTACAGATCCACGCAAATGCAGGAACACCGAACGTACAGACAATACACATACGTACATTCATATATATATATATATATATATATACAAGTATGACTGTGGACAAATAATCAATAGTAACATAAAATAAAGATCGTTTAATTACAGTACGCAAAATCACATAATTAAAATCGAAACACTGCAAGTGCCACACACGTCTATTATACAGATTAGTGCGTGTTCGACTCTCGTCACCCGTCCGTATTTAGTATGAAATAAATAAATAAATAACAATCGTCTGCGTAATAGGGCAGCATATGTGTGCACTTATATATATATATATATATATATATATATATATATATATATATATATATATATAATTGTGTGTTTACGATCGACGGATGAATGACTGTTGCAGCATCCAGCAGCGGCACCCCATTCCGATTGCCATTTGCAGCCGGTCGGGCCGTGCTAATCTCATTTGCCGGCCACCCCTGGAACAACTGTATACATACACACATGTATATATATATATATATATATATATATATATATATATATATACATGGTTGTGCGTTTGTGTATGTGTGAGCACCCCTTATGTACCGCGCGTGTACATGTGCGCGCGTTGCTGTTGTTCGTAACGAAGGGTGGCCAATATCTAATTAGCGGGGTAAAAGTTTGAACAGTAATTACGACGATTAATCAAACATCTTTTGCCGATTATCCGCTTTGTGCGAAGCCGACATGACAATACGAGCTTATGGATTGTTCGGCCTTTGTATCTTTTCATCTATATACATATATACATACACACACTACATATATATATATATATATATAAATAAATAAAAAAACGCTTCTGTTGATTTTACTTTTATTACCATCAGTAATATCCAAAATCTCTATCAATTATTGAACGAAGATTTGTAGAATTTCTTATTTTCTTTTTTGATCTCGTTGTTTCCTTTTTCATCAAATTTCTGTTCTTTTTTTAACTCTTTATATTATCAGATTTTCTTATCAAAGTTTTGAATGTCTAAGTCACGTCAATCTCATATGGATTTCTATTGAAGTTGCTTGGACTTTCGATGTTCCACCAGTTGATAAAATTACCTCAATTGCAGTATATCGTGCAAATCGAAATCTTTTGTATCAAGTAAATAATATGAATTATTTCTTCTCATACCGAAATCATAAAAATGCCTGCCACAAGCCTTTTACATTGGAGTAGAAAGGAAGAAAAATTGTATTTAATATTTGGATGGGAGATATGAAAAAAATCATTAATTTGGAATTGAAGAGTTTTGTGAGATTCTTTTATTCAATCGAGAATAAAAAAACTGTTGATGACATGTGACTAAAAATTTAGGATAAAGATAAAGAAAATAAGTAGGATTATAAACAAATGTATTTTACCCCCCACTCCACCTCCCCTCCCCTCTGCTTGCAGACCAGATGACGAAAAGAAAGATACAACCCCCAGTTGTAGATGGATTGAATAAGGACACAAAACACAAATTAGTATATGTATATATAAAAAAAAGTTAGTCTAGATTTTAACAGAAAGGCTGTGACGATGATGGCGTCGCCATCGAAATGCATCAGTCGATATAATTATAAATAATAAGTGAACAATAAGCGATTATTAAACACTTTAAATTATTGTGGTGTTGGGGTTAAAATTCATTTGTGTAAAGTGAATCAGCCACAGTTCCAAAACAACCAATAGGATTATAAAGTCAAAAAATTGAAGAGAAACAATGAGTTACTGTTTTGAAATTGTGGAAAATTTACTTTTACACAAATGAATTATTTCTCCATTTACACAATTGTTAATAATCATTCATTGTGCACTTTGTTGTTTGTATCAACAATAAGTTAATTTTATTATATCCTGCGGTGTTAGGGGTGATAATTCACATACATATGTGTAATAATGGGATGTTTGAATTAAAATATTTTTTGACTACTATTTTTTTTTTAAATAATACTTTCTATAAATTTGTATATTATTATTATTTGTAGCTTGTGTCAATCTATTGTCCAAATTTTTTTTCAAACTATATATATATATATATATATATATATATATATATATATATATATATAGACATTTATATAAACATACCCATTTAGTCAATACATTTCATTTTATAAACTTTTTCTCCAATATCATTTCCTGGCCCAGTACTTTTGTACGTTAATTTTTGTACTTTAAATTGAGATATTACTCTTTTTTCATCTGTTTATTATTTTAAATTTAAATATGATATTTTTTGAAGCCTATTATTAAATGTTTGTATTATGTATTTTATAATTAATTCGAATTTATTAAATTTTAAAAAAGTATTTTTCCTGTAATGTCGAAACATACGGATCCGTGTATTCGTTTTTAATATTCGGTCCCTTTATCAATTCCTGTCGTGTCAATTTTTATAACGAAATCTGTTTTCATGGCTAGCAAATGAGTCCGATCTACAGTATGTGTATGTAAGAAATCTTCGATTGGTGTGAACACTTCAAAAAGTCAATCACGTCCGAGTGGGAATCCAAAGCATCGGGGTGGATTTTTCTAATAAAACAAATCCATTATCATCATCGTCCCACCCTCTCGTCGTTCCACCATCCTTCGTACGTAGTATAAACGGCTAACTACAACCGACCGATGGATTGCGTTCGTAAGCAAGCAAGCAAACAAACCCCGACACCCACTTTCGTACCCCTGTTCATACGCATCTCACCCGACCGTCAGTCCATTCGTACACACACACACACACGGACAGCATTGCTACCAAACATAATAATGATAAATAGTGCAAAGAGCAACGCCAGACATTGTTATTTCATTAGGTGAATCAATATCCATTAGGTTTCGCTACCCGTGAGTGCGACTAACGAGGGACACCCTGTAATGTCGAAACATACGGATCCGTGTATTCGTTTTTAATATTCGGTCCCTTTATCAATTCCCGTCGTGGCAATTTTTATAACGAAATCTGTTTTCGTGTCTATTTTTTTTTTTGGTAGATTGGATAAAGTTGTTTGAGTCGAGTGTGTGTTCAGTTTCTACAAAAATAATTTATAAAAAAATTTTTGTACACAGCATTTCCAAAATAAATCCTGTACAACAATTCTCGGTATAATTTATGATTCGTATGATTGAAATCGTCTGAGAGATTTGTGTTTTTGTCCCCAATAAGACATATTACCAAGCGCAGGACTTCATAAAGCACTTTAATCAATTTCAATCCTGTGTAAGTAAACGGTTGAGATCGAACCATTGGCCAATACACACACAGCCGTTCGTACGGTCGCTGTCTGCGATCATAATAGAGAGCCGTGAGGTCGTTAACGCCCCGCTGATATTACCGCGATGAGATTTGAACCAAGCCGGTTTTATCGCTCAACTTTGATACTATTTTTCTCATCGGATTAGGCGATATTGTTTCGAGCGGTGATTACGATTGCGTAATCGTCGTACGTTCGAGTCGCGTCGCTAGATGGGTTTTTCAGTATCGTATCAGATACTCCACGACACTTTTTCTCGATCGTCCGATCGAAATCTATATTTAATTTATCGAAAAGAAAAAGCGTCAAAGCAACGACCACATTGTCTATTTCTTTGATATATAAAAAAGCCCGTGTGCACTGTTTGATGAATCCAAAAGTCGGCGTCCGTCGCCGTAAGAATAGCCCGATCTCAGTCGGTTCTGAAAATAAACGGATCGAACGAGCTTTCGATCGCGCGATGTGCTTTTTTCCTCGTCAAAAAACAAACACGTATTTTTGTACGCGTGAAACAATAGAGCGACGTATGTCAACGGTCGCAGGCGCCTACGATCAATCGTAAACTCATTTAATGGGTCAATGAAAGTTTCAGTTGTTGTCGTTGTTGCTTTTTTTCGTCCATAATGTCAATGTTTTATTAATATATGTGTGTGTGTGTGTGTGTCGAAAACCACACACACCTGCTTAAACACGAACGTTATTATACTGTAAATCGTTGACATTTATTTCGAAGTGATTTATGATTATGGATATATATATATATATATATATATATATACATGTGTGTGTGTATTTATGAATATATATTTTTGATTTCGTTGGATTGATGAACGTGACAAAAATCGTGTTCAAATCCATGCACAATACATATATAAATACGAAATTTATATTTGAAGTTACGAAATTGTGTGTGTGTGTACATTTCTGAATTATACGGTTTGAAAAAGTTATGACACATTTCCACTTGTGTATATTACACGTTTTTCACTTCATGTCATGTCAGATCGAATTAATGTGCTGACAAGTCACGTGAATGCTCTTTAAGACACATTATTTGTATGATTGTCGTCGAAGTTATTTTATTTTCGAAACTGTTTTTCTTTTTCCAAGATAAATAGTGAATTTATCGAATTAATACATTATACATACACACACGCATACATATATATATATATATATATATATATATATATATATATATATATATATATATATATATATACATGTGTGTGTGTGTATTTGTTTATTATATATTTATATTGAGTTAATATAAAATGTCCTTTTTTAAAAAAAATAATCTTTTACAATGTAAACAAGAAACAGAAAATTAATATTTATTTTTCTATTTTAAAAAATTGTTTTCTGACGTGATGTGAAACTTTTATTTCCGAATTTCCAGAAGTTTTCTAAGAATTATTGAATACAGACCCCAAGATGGAAATCTTAAATTCAAACTATCAATGGCTATAGAGACTTGTAGATCTCGAAAAAGTAAATAATCTCTATTATCAGTATCATTCTTCCTTTATTCACTGCTGGATGAAGGCTTGTATCAATTTTTTCACTTTGACCAATTTAATGCCTTTCTCTTCTAATCCATTTCAATGGATTTTCTTATGTCTGTCTTCTATTAATATTACAATAACATCTATGCCTACATCTCTCTCTCTCTCTCTCTATATATATATATATATATATCTATATCTATATATATATATATATATCTCTATATATATATATATATATATATATATATATATAAATTATGGAAAGAAATGTTAAAGGAAATTTTATGATATTTTATAAACAGGTGAAATTAGTCTTTAGTATTAAACAATAATCATTATAAAAAATATATTAATTATATTACTTAATCAATCATACTTTACTGAGTTAAGAAAAATTATGAGTAGAAAATTAGTTTTTATCGTTTACATTTGTTGTACCAAATATTTTTTTTTGGAAAAAGAAATAGGTTTGTCTTTGAAATATATTTCAACAATAAAATTAAGTTAATTACATTTATATATATATATATATATATATATATATATATATATATATATATATATATATATAGTGTTTATAGACGTACATAAAGTGTGTGTGTGTGTGTGAGGTAGTGTAAATATATATGAAGACAATGTACGTAACAATGTCCATTGTGTGCAAAACCGCCACGTCTGTATAGTTCTCAACATCCTGCCAGTTCCGTCTTTAGCAGGAACGAATATAGACTCGAACTCATTCCTGCCGGCAGGCAGGAATATGAGTCCCACGGGAGCCATATCAAGCCACCTAATGGCTTCCCAAATAGCCTACGGAACACCTTTTTAATGAACTATTGTAGCAGGAAATGAAAATAGGGCTTCAAGACATCCACGTCGACGCTCGACGCTCGGTGGCGACGTCGCGCGTCGAACCGAGACGGACGCACGCGTACCGATACGTCGGCGTTCGTCTGACGCGCGACGTCCGATCGCCACGTGTCGTCGTGACGACAGAGACGACGAGACCGACGTCGTGGCGTTCGAACGTGACGTCGTCTCTGTCGGCCGATGCGGCCGCGACGCCGCGCGAGAGCGTTAATGGAATGTTTGCGGAACGAAATAGATGTTTATATTTACTTATTAAACTATCTTTTTTATGTTTATGAAAAAATAATATCGTTCACGTAGTGCGGACGATGATACGGGACTGGAGGATATTGGACGTCGTCGGAGACCGGCGAGGATAATAATAAAAATAAGCGTTTGATTATAAGTGAGAGCGCCGCCGCGTGCGACGAGAGCATCGGCACGAGTAGTGATCTTTTTTTTTTTGTTATACGTAGTCGTCGTCGGCGTCGAACTCGGTACTTTCGGCAACGATGTCAAGGTCGACGCTCGTCAAAACGATTCCATAACGAGATGACGGCGCTCGTTATGTGCGATTCGAACTTATGACTGGCCGGTTGTCAGCTCGTCTCGGATTTATTGGGTTAATAATGTCGAGACTATACACATCACACACACACACACACATATTCATATATATATATATATATATATATATATATATATAAAATATCTTAATATCAAAAATACATATAAATATAAAATAAAAAAATCACGTTGTATAGTCGCTTATTATCAACTTTTTTCGTTAATGTTCATTTCAATAGACACGCTATAATCATCAGATTATGATATGAATATAATTTATATCAATGTATATTTCAAAATAATTATTGGAGAATTTCAAAAAAATATTTTTGTGAAAAAAAATCATTTGGCATTTCACTATATTGATTAATAAATCCATACCGTTTGTCACGTGTTCGATTCCCGATTTGACAGTTTCATAAATTGGATATTTGGTATAGGGTTGATAACATCATCTCATTAAAAACATAACCGTTACGAAATTTCAATAAGAAGAGCCTTTTGGGGCTATTATTGTCAAAGAAGCTGAGATTATACAAGGGCTGTAGTTCGTAGGATGATGATGATACCTATTAATAGATTTCAATGTTTTTATTAATTTATTGATTTTATTCTGCACTAAGATGACTCCAACAGTTTATAAAACGACAGTATTAAAAATTTGAAGAAATTCAAGTAACTTTTATTTGATGTCTAAACAATTTGTGTATCATTCGTGACTTTAAATAATCTTTCTGGAATTCCATACATTAGTCAACAATATTCTGAACAGTATTTTCACCATTATACGTTTAGCACTCAAGCCAATATTATAAAAAAAATTGTCATTAAAAATCACTATTCATTGTATTCACTAATATGCATTTCGATGATCATACTGTCATTTTAATCAATACCAATCTCTCTTCACTGCTAAATAAAGATTCTTCTCAGAATTTTCCAGGTCCAACAATACGTTTCTTATTTCATTCCAGACTGAATTTTTTTCAATATCTTTATCTCATCCATCTATGGATTTTCTTTTGAGTCTTTTTATATTTCATTTCTCTTATCTTTTAAAATGTTTATATGAATTTTCTTATATGTATATTGTATGTTTGCTTATGTAGGGTGGTTTAAAAGAGACTAAAGTATATAATCTTATCCTAGTTTAGATTTTTCAGTCTTATTTGAGCTAGCCTATATTAAAATAATTTCTTATTTATTAATTTTTGCTACTGAATAAGTATTTTTTTTTTAAAAAACTGATTACTTTTTTAAACATCTCCTAAAGAAAAGAACAACTATTTGATATTTTGAGAGAGAAAAGAAAACACTGTTGAACGATTTGATAGAGAGAAAGATATATTATTTTTAAGATAGAATTGGATTGAGTCATAGTACGAAAAAATTATAATTGTAAAGCAGTTGGCATTATTGATATTAGATGTTAAAAAGAAAAATTGATGGCCTGTCGATTAGAAACACCCACACGTAGAGAGTTCCACATGTGTTCGCTTGTATAAGAGTGCATTAAAAGTGCATCTCATGCTACTCCGCCCGCTCAACGAAATATATACAGTGGCAGATAGACACGAAGAAAAAAATTATACGACGATATCGCGTACAAGAGCCGAAGAACTTTATACAGACAATATGACGAAGCAATTTGCGACCTATGCTATAAGGTTATATTATTTTTTTGCGTTACGTTCTCGGCACGGAACGGCGGTCGGGCGGGTCGCGCGGGGACGTTGTCGGTCTCTGGCAGAGGGTTAGGCGGGTAGGTGTTCAGTTTGAAACACATTCAACGACGATAATGGTATGAAGTGGCGGTAGCAGCAGCCGTGCGATGGGCGGACGGGTAGGTCGGATCGGTACAGAGGAAAACCGACAACGACGGGCGACGGCAATGAAAAATGATGATGATGTCACCGAGAATGGTGCGAAGAGGAAAAAAAGATCTCTGTGTGGAGACGCGGAAAAAACACACGGCGGTAGGTAGGTAGGTAGGTGGCTTCTTCTTCGTTCAGTCGTCGTGAGTTACGGCGCGAGGGTCTTTCTCTCTCGGCCCACATCGTCGACCTCATCTTCGGGGGGTTGACAAAAGGTGTTATGTGTTTAGAGACGGGGGGTCGACGGTGTACGGAATCGAAATAATGGTTGTCTGTGCAATGTGTTTAAGTAGCTGTGTCACGACGTAAATAGAAGGGCGTGAGAGGGTAATGTTGTTGTTGTATGTACGTACGTACGTACGTGTTCCATGCTTTTCCTCTTATATTAAGAAGTAGCGATGATGGAGATGAAGAGACGTGGATGTAATATATCCGCAAATAAAATCCATACCGACGATTAGAGACTGACTTAGGTTTTTTTACGAGATCCAATTGAAATATTCATGGAAATTTCAAAAACATATTTTAAAGTGCAATCATATTTTATTAACAGAACCAAATATAAACCATCTTGGGATAAATGTTGATAAATTGAAAAAGTTGCAGATAATTCCCCTTTTACCCAAACAAGTATTCGACAATCACTATTCTTCCTTAATTCACTAATGTGCATTTCGATGGCAGCAAGGATGAAAAGTCAACCATTGTGATTATTGATCATTTTTAAAAAAATCTTTTGGTGTTGGAGTGATGAGTTATTCGTTTGTGTATCATCAAAAAAGTGACTCAGATTTAAATTATTTCGAAATCAGTACACATTTACGTGACGAGCGGTCGGTAAAGGGTTTAAAAAATTGAGCGTAATGACTGATCGCTTCGAAAATCATCTACCTACTACGACGACATCACCAGCAGCAGCAGCAGATCGCATTATCAGAATTGATCGTAATCGTCGCGCGGAATGTGAAACGGAATGAATGATAAAACTCCTCGACATGTGTGTGTGTGTATTGCATAAATACACACACACACACACACACGCTCATATTTATATATTATACACATACATCATCTCCTCGACCTATTGGCACGACATACGCGCGACGTTGTACTAACAATAAACGAGTAAATAAACCACTCGACAGATTGGTTATTTAAAGTGAACTTCCTTGATTGAGTCGGCGTTGCCGGATGTCACTTGTTTAATAAACACACTCGTCAATTGGTGACGTCATCCGTCCGACCTCCCACGCGAAGAAATATGTAATGTATGTGTGTATCGTAATCGGCCGTGATTTGTTTTTTATATATCCACACACACACACACACACACACAGAGTGAGTGTAAAGTAAGTAAGTTACTGCGTCGAAATTCCGTCCGTCAATCTAGTCATCGTGTAGGATAAAGAATCGAATCGACTATCCAGATTTAAATCGTAATTCTGATCCTATCTTGTTTTGCATATGCACTCTACTCTTTTTATTTATTTGCATTTCAACAGCTATGCTGTCATTATTTATCTAATTCTCATTATTTCAATATCTTTAAGTGTTTTCCCAAGATTCTTACATTGTTTCCAGTGTGGGGCTAATCACATCCATTATACTTAACAATTTCAGGTCTCTTTTTGTCCCTTGATCACCATTCCATAATGATTTTTGTTCATCTATTGTCATACCCATTTCATCAATGTTTATTTATTCTACTATATCAATTTTTTAGCAAGTTTTAAATTGTTGATTTTCGTTAGATATCTCGTGTCTTCTGGTTTTTCGCCATAACTGGGGCTATGAGTCCTAAAACCGGCTGATTTCTTTTTGTATTTTATCTTTTACTATATAGTTTCTTCGTATCAGGAAAAATTTCAAAAAATCTTTAGTGATATTTTCTGTCGTTGGTGAATGAATAGTCCTTTTATCCGAATGACCTCTCTGTATCGGAACTATCTTTAGTTAAGCATTCTTTTTGCCTCTTCTTCTATCTTGTATTTTGTGAATTACATTTTTCCCTCTTTGCAAAAAAATGTGGATAAATATGTTTAGCTTCAGTTGTCATCTCTTCTTTAATTACTTTTGTATCCATTTATAAGTTTTTTCAATCATATTTACAAATTTCTAACATTATACTTTCTATGATTTGCCGAGTTGTTAAAAGTGTTTGCTTCATTTTTCCACTGAATATCTAATACATTGTATAAATATCTGTGTAGGTGTGTGTGTGTAAACGTGTACGTATGCTAAGATTTTCATCCCGGTATAAATTCGTACGTAAAAACAGCAGGAATATAAATAAACACATTCGGTCCGACCTGCGTTCCTGTTTGCGAACCGAACGTCGCCGCACACAGCTATCGGAATAAAACATTTCTCGCATTTTTGGAAATACTCGAAACAACGGCTTGTCGTTACCGCCCTTTTTCCAAACTCGTTCCGCCTCATCCCCGTCCGTTTTTCATTCCGACCCGTCTCGTCCGTCTCGCTCGGATCCGCGCGTCCGTACGCCATCTCCGTCTCTTTCTGCACGTACGTTCGTACGTACGTACGTACAACGGCTCTCCCTCGGATCCCGTCCGCCTGTCCGCCCGGCCGTCCGACCACCCCTAATATAAACCCTGGCACGCTGTGCCTTATACATAATAAATGATCACGGCGCAGCTTTACAATTAGCGAGGCGCTGTAATTAGCGCAAATTGTTTCTGCCGCGCATCTGGGCTCCGGATTCCGACATCCAGCATCCAGGCGCGTACACGTCCACCCATACCACTGTGCGAAACGTACCCTTAACCCGTTACTCGTCAGTCGCCCATTACACGATCGCCCACTTGCACACATACATACATATACATATATATATATATATATATATATATATATATATATATATATATACACATATACATATATATATGTATGTAGAAAGATTTCATTTTCGGTTATCGGATTATTTGACCATCGAGGACCATAGGGTTATGTATATGAAAACGATATTTCTCGAGATTCAAACGGAATAGTTAATTTTAGAAGAAAGTTTATATGAATCTAAAATAATTTAGAAAATTTAAAGAATTGAAATTTAAAAATAAGGAATTGTATTATTTGGTAATCGGAGAATCTTTATTTAATTGATTTATTTTCATTTTATACGATTTTTCGATCTGTTATTTTTCTTGTAGTAAACTGGGCTGATAACTACTTCTTGTAAAAAACAATCGTCATAGAATTCTGATAAAGAAGACACATTAGGATAGCATTTCCAGAGAGGCCAGTCTTACAAAAGTTTCAGTGTTGTTATGTATCAGTCACAAATAATATTGATATGATCAATAAAACTTATAGTAAAAATAAACTGATACTTTTTCCATGAATTTTCATTTCTCCATTCAAACAGTTTTTAAATATTTTTATCGAATGACAGTTTCAATATTGATTTAAATAGTTTTGGTGCATGCCTAGGATTCCAGAGAAAAGAATCCTAAAAAAAAGTGCTGGAAGGAAATAGAATGAGAGTGAGATAGAGAAAGATATATTTGGATCAGAACCGAATTTAGATGAGGAGAGATCCTAGACTATTCCATTTGTGAAGCCCTTGACTTATGAAATTTTAGGCTTCAGGCTCTTGAGCTTATAGGTAAATCTGACACTGAATATAGTAGAAATGAAGAAGATGCGAATGGGACAGAAAATAATTGTAAAAAGAGATAGAGGTTCGCCTGACATCCGAATAAATAGAAAAACAATTCTATAATCAAAACAAGTACTTGAAAGTTTTTGATAAACGATTTAAGTGCAAGAAGAATGCTTAAGAATGGAAGCGAGTAATTGGAATCCTTATGATTTTTATTACGTTGTTTTATACATATGTATTTTTTTAATTAAACAGTAAATATTGTAAATATTCAAAAGGAAATTTACAACCATTGTACTGTTTCTAAAAAAAATTCATACATGAGAAACATCAGATCCAATTTCTTCTACACTGCTAACCCGCTTATAATTTTTCGAGCACGAAATTGAGGACTGTTTACAATTCTGCTTAATTTCGAGAATTATATATATATATATATATATATATATATATATATATATATATATATAAACATTTGTTTATATACAAGGCTGTACGTCGTGTGGTCGTGTCTCTGTCGCACGCACGGCCCGTCGCATATTGTCGTTTTTATCATAATCGTTTATATCAACGACGAAACGAGTCCCCTGCTAATATCTCCCTCCGGTCGGGCGGTACGTTATTACACTCGTAGTGAGTTGTCGTAGGTTGCCAGTTCAACTCCCGCAGGTGACATTAAGGTGTCTGTAAATGGACAGTAATTATATACCACGGACGAGATATGAACACGGAATTTTCTACGAGGAAACACAACAGACATCACAATGTTAGCAACTTGTGTACACACACACACACACACACATGTATATAAACAGTTGTATTTGTACTTCAAACAATTTTAAGGCCAGTACATTTTGATTTCGAACTAAGATCTCCAGATAAATTATTTGTTTTACATTCGGTATTTTCTTCTAAAGTGCAAATCACAAATGAGTTGACATTCGGCCGAAAACTGTTCAGCCAGTTAACACGAATTGAATTTAGTCTTGTATTTCAATATATCTGTTATGGTACTTATTTATTTAATCGGTTTTAATTCGCATTTATTTTCATTAAAAAGACCAAATTTTTTTATTACACTTATTAAAAACTAAACAGTTAAAGAGTGAAAACTGTTCCAAAAAAATATTCCATTATTTGGTTTGATATTATGATAAATTCACTGTAATACAAATGTATTTTTATTTTAACAAGATTTTATAAAAAGGTCCAATAATTATTTCTTGTTTATTTTATTTACTTTTAAACTGATGCCCATTTTGATAGCCATGTCATCATCGTCAAAATACTATACTATAAAATCTATTCTTGTTAATTAACATTTTTGCTATTCCATAATATATTTTATTATTTTTTTATATAGTAAAACATCTCAAATTTTTTTCTTATGAACGATGTTTTTAAACTTAATATTTTAATCAATAAAAATCTTTTTGGAACAAATATAAAAATATCATTTTTTCATATATTATCGAGTGCATCTCTTGTATGAGAGATATTTGTTTAGTTCTTGATGTAGAAAACATCTGAAACTATTTTCTACTTTGTGATCAATTTTACAATGATTCCATTTTTTATTTTTTAAAAAAATCATATAAATTTAAATTGATACCAAAACGTTGTAAATGAACATTTTTCTTTTGCATAAATCAAAGTTTTCTGGAACAGTCAAGGAGCATGGTTATATATATATATATATATATATATATATATATATATATATATATATTCGAGAACATATACGTTCCAACAATTAAATAGAGTTGAATTACGTAGAAGTTATTTAAAGCGAGACCGAGTACAAGAACCGAATCCGGAATTGTAATTTAGCCACTGCGTTATATAGAGAGATCTGTGTGTGTGTGTGTACGCGTTGATGTTTGCCAGCAGCGGCAGGGTTCGAAGGGTAATCTGTACGACGACACCAGGTTGGATAATAAAGCAAATAACACCATTAGACGAAATACTGCACGGGGCGCGCGCCGTAATCATTCCATACATCTGGGAATATTTGGGCTGTTGAGAACGGGATTACATGACACACTCGACGCCCGTAGTGGTTAGTTTGTAGTGCGGCGAGCGACGGATGGGACCCGCAGGCCGACCGACCGACCGTTCGACCGGCCCGAAATTGTGTAACATCGCGCGCTGATAATGTTGCGAATAAATTAGGATTTTCGCTGATCTACACGGATTCAAACACGTACACGCACGCACGCACATTTGTAACGAGTACAAACACACATTATATATATATATATATATATATATATATATATATATATATATCACACATATAATAAAATTATAAAATTTGAACATACATTTTCCTTCAGTAAATATAAAATATTAGATTTTAAAATTTGCTATGATTGAATTTAACCCAATCCTATTTTCTTTTCATATGAAAATTGTGTATGTACATAGTTATATACCGACATACATACATACATTTCTTGTCCATCGATGTATGTGTATATATATATATATATATATATATATATATATATATATATATATATATATATATACATAAATACACAAACACACATAAGATAAAACATGACCTAAAAGTCAGTTTATAAATCCTTCATTCTAATAACATTAAATAATTACACACTTATTAAATAATTAGTATTAAACAATTCCATACTTAAGGGGGTATTCTAGTCTAGACGCACGAATTTTAGGTGTTTTTCGGACGCTATAAAAAAAACAACAAATATTTTTACTATCAATTTTTATCAGTTATTTATTGACATTTTAAGAGTATAAAACAGTATTATTAAAACAAAAAAATCAAAATTGAAAAAGGTACAGGGTGGCAAAGTGGGGGCTCGAAAAAAAAGGTGTCTCCTGGTTGACGTGGTTCCAATCCTTACGGTCATTTGAAACAAATTTTTTTTTGAAATTATTGAAAAAGAAGGTTGTAGTAGTATCCCCGCCTAGGGAAATTAAAAAATTTTTTTTTCACAAAATGACAGTGAAAAGCAGTCATTTTTTTGCCCTATTTTTTTCAACTTTCGGAATTTTTTATAAATAGTAAAAAACAAAATTTTCAAAAAATCCTAGGCAGGGACAATAACTATTATATTGAGAAGTTCTGTACCAAATTTCAAGTAAATCGGCCCATTAGAATTTGCGATATCACTTCAACCGTGTCGAAAAAAGTAATTTCGAGTAAAACGCGTTTAATGTTGATTCGTTCCGGTCAGACCGAATTGATTGGCGCGTCACAAAAATAGCTATAACTCCAAAAATAATTCGAATTTTGAGAAATCCTCTTAACGACATATTCTTAATGGCCTAAACTTTGAAAATATGTAAAAAATCGATTTTTTCGAAATTCTAGACTAGAATATCCCCTTAAATAATTCTTTTAAAAATGTAAAGTCCTCTACGTTCTTTCGGAGAAAAATCTTTATTAACATTCATAAAAATATTAAATACTATCTAGACTTATATGATAATGAATCTATAAAGATATCTAGCTAAAAGCCACAATTCTGTCTTGGAAATTCCATTCGATTTAATTTCATTAGAATGGAAAAGAAATTTCGAATCGTCTATACAAAAATGTACATTTCTATTTCATCAAATTATATATATATATATATATATATATATATATATATATATATATCTGCCTTGAGTGAGATACAGCTGTAAAATGCAGGAATAAGTAATTATATCTCGGAACAATTAAGGATTATATCTTAAGTTGCCATTTAGCTAATTGGTGTAGTGTGCTATGTTTCGCCACGGCCTGCTGTGATCGCGCACCGCTATATACACACATACATACACACGCACATGGGTCTATGCGTGTACATTTTATATACTCCTTTATATGTGTATATATATATATATATATATTTGTATATATATCTTGGAACAGCATCGTCTGAAATTCATAGCCGAAGTCGTGTTGTCTACAGTCGTGTTCCGATGTAATACAGTACGTAATCAACGGATTTAGATGGATAGATGTGCGGATAAAGGCGTATGTATAATTAGTATTTCGTTCGTTCGTATGCGAAGTACAAGAGACGCGCAGGATCATTTCGAACGAGACCGGAGAATGAGACGTCGAGTTCGATTCGCCAACGAAACGTTGTCGATAGATTGCGAACGACGATGGCGTTAACTGATTACACGTTTGTTTCGGTTATCTAAGAATTACAACATTGTTTCAATAATATGTCGTAGATAGATTTCTTTATGTTTGTATATTTTACAAAGATCAACATATATATTTTTATCTAGTAGTCTATGATAATATCAATATTGTTACCATGGTTATTTGATTGTTTAAACATAAGGAAAACTTAAATATGTATTATTTAACAAGTTGGCTTGGACGTTACCATAGCAATAATTAATATTTGTTTATTGATACAATGTATCTTGATCGAGATTGAAAAAAAGTATTTTGTTTATTATCGTCATTTTATTTTTATTTATCAAATTGTTCTATGTAGCATTATTGTTAGTGAATTTTAAATTTAATATTAATAATTTTACGCAAGTATTTGAATTCAGAAGCAAACTGTATGAAGCTTTTATGTTTATCTAAGATTAAGAATTTGAACTGGTCGTTTTTTTTATAAAAAAAAACTTTTATTCCTGATGATAATAATATTATTTCCAATAGACGCTTCATGCAGTACAAAAATAAAAATAAATATCAACTACGTCCAGAAATAACGGTCTTAAGGCTCGATTGCTCATGATGAATGGAAAAATACTGACCGTATTATATAAATTTCAAGTGTTTTATTAATATATATACATATATAATGAGTATACGCAAGTGCGTGTCTATAAAAAAGCCAACGAAATCGTCAACACGCATTTTCAATTACGCTCTGTTTGCCGGACAGGTTGAACCGATTTGCGGTTAACCGCCAGAAGTGGTACCCTGTCTGCGGGCACATAACCGTCGTCGTTTCGCAGTTAAATCTTTAATTCTGACCGCATAAAATAGCGTTTGACATCGACGCGATGGGGGATATACGCACGTGAACGAAACCCCGAAACGCAATCACGCGCGTTTTGAAAACAATCGACGGGCTTGATGAGAGCCCCTCGTCGAGTGTTTTTAATACGTCTTGTAATAACGAAAATCATAGATAATTGTCGACATTCGAGGCTCGCGTTCTATTCTCGTGTATGTAAGTTCTGTATATATATATATATATATATATATATATATATATATATATATATATATATATATATAATGTGCTTTCGTTAGGGAGAAACGATCGACATATGATCGAAACACAACACGCTCGTCGGATAACAAACGGTGCGCGGAACAAAAACGTAACGTGTGTGAAAACCGCAATCGAGTGGGCTGCGGTTTACAACTTTTAAATAAATATTAAAACCGTCAATCTGGAACAGTTTGGAAAGCACACACACACACCAGTCCGTTTTCCTGTTTATAATGCGTGCGGTCGTCGGTTCGAACTTGATACATTACATAATTTCTTTTCGACCTGCGGTCGACTGTGCGTGCATGTGTGTACGTATGATGGCTATAGTGTGTGTGTGTGGAGGACGGTCGGAGGAGTTTTTACAAAAAGGTCGCGTACGTTTATATGTTAACATATTCGATTAGGTTTGCGTGTCGAGAATCTGTGTTGTGGAAGTAACAGCAGCGTCGGTGAAGCATTTACCGTGTCAATCGGATGACATTTCACTTCATAATTTATTACCAAGTCGATGGATATGTACATACTTATATACATACATACATATATATATATATATATATATATATATATATATATATATATAAAGTAATTACAAAATTAGATTAGATCCATTCGCGTGTCTAACATCATTGGTTTTTTAATGGATGTTAATTTTTTATGAGTTTCTTCATATAAATATATATTTATAGTCATTATAAAATCTTCTGTCAACTATTGCTGGACAAAAGCCTCATTGAATATCAATGGCTTGTCCTAAACATTTCTCCAAAATTCTTGTTTGTAGTTAATGTCATCCATTCCTCAAATCCAATATACTTAAAAATTTCAGTCCTCCATCTTTGATAGATTTTCTTCCTTTGTCTCTATATAAAGTGAATAAAAGGAATGACTATTTAAAAATCTTATACTATTGTCAAAAATGATTTATTTGTGCAAATAGTAACTGTATTCCAAAATTATATATTAATAAATATATTCGAAATTAATTTTGTTTTTGATTTAATCTCGTTTAAAAAATGTATCTCTCGCAACAAACAAGTCCCGTATACCGAAATATACATGTCTTCATCTTTGCATATTTCTTATATAAATTTAATCATAAAGAATGAGACCGTGGCTCGTCCGTGCAAGTAAATGTATTTATATAAAAGGATGTGTTCGCATATATTTGTTAGCGGAGAACTTTTATCAACGGGCGAAAGGTACAACACATTCATAATCGTCTAATATTCTGCACTTCACACCTGCTAACCTCCACACATACACGGCTTATACATTTAACATTATATATAGGAGTCATTGCCGTCTCGAGCGAGTTACGACGACGCCATCAGCACCTGTCTTCCTGTACATCCAAGATGCATACACTCAACACACACACACACACTCGCATGCATGTATCCTTTTAACCGCAATTTCGCCATAGATGGACCGATAAAAAATATATTTATATACGGACGTTGTATAAATACGAACACGATTATTTATTGATGTGTGAAAAGGATGATGTTTAATCAGGATCTGATGAAGTTACGATCTCGTGTGGAGACAGTTAAACGAACGGTTGCATTTGTGCATCGATAACAATCGTATTCTTTGAAGGAGAAACTCGACATATGCACTCGAGGGACTTGTATGCATTTAAAAATTATATAGGGTTTTCCAATAAGCACTTCAGAAGTTCAAATGGAACTAAAAGAAACAGTATTTAATAAATTAGTTATTTTTTTTTTATTTTTAAGCATATTCTATGGCATTAATGATGGAACACAATTTCACTCATATGACCACTACATAGTACATTCGTTCAGTTCAATTTTTAGCCACTTTTTCACATAATTGTGGTTCAATTTTGATTTTTAATACTTCTGTTGTTTGTGGTTTATCGGCATAAACCAATGATTTCATATAACCTCACAGAAAATAATCCATGATTTTGGTGGTCAATTGATGGACCCATTTCGTGAAAAAATGGACTCATTAAACTCTTATTTCAATAAGTCTATTGAAGTTTTTAAAATTTCTAAGCGTTATTGAAGTGCTAAACGTTCAATAATAATTGACCAAACTTACTGAGTTGAAATTTCAAAATGAGTTTAAAAAAAAATTCAAAAATGTGTGCCATCAAATTTCTGACATTCTTATTGGAAACCCCTAAATGTTAATACAATGGCTCTTCTTCAGACATTACAAGAATTTCAAGAATATCAACAACCATTTTGTCTGCAAATTATAATTACGAGCTTCCACCCATTTTACAAACTCTTTCATCCGAATTTCTCACTCAATTCAGTAAGACTATAAGATGAATTTATTTTACATAAAAAAATTACCATTGGGTTAATTTATTTTTATTGTAGGATTCAATCTTGGAAATTAATAGATAATTCTTTTATAACACTTGTTAGAAAATAGCAGTACTAGAATGATTTATTGATTTAAATACATTTTTTAATATTGATTAGTACTGAATATAAAATAAACAACAGATTATTGATCTAATCATTTCTTTCCATCTTTGATTGTAATTTGAAATCATGTCATTTATAAAAAGTAAATTTTGAAAATTCGTTTACCTCCATTTTTTTTACAGTTTTAAAATTTTAATGCTTGGTCTTTTTTTAAATGTAGTTACTAAGAAAAGCACCAGTATGAAGATAATTGATTATAAAAAATAATAAAATAGTAAACACAATAAATTAGTAAATGTTTTTTTTAATTCAGCTATTGTATAAAATTTATAAAAAAAAATTAGCTCGAATTCCATCCTGTGATTTAGTATCGATTTTATTGATTTATTGCTAGTTGTATTAACTACAATAAAATTAAAAAATTTAAACACACACACACACACACATATATATATATATATATATATATATATATATATATGTGTGTGTGTGTGTGTATGTGTGTCAGAGAGAGAAATAGCGAATAAAATAGACGAAGAACGGTATAGTGCCCGATGCGACGAAAGTGGAACGAACGGGCGTCGGACGTAGAATAAATTCAGCAGTGAAAAAATATACGCAGAACATAAATTTTCGAATCGAGTCACCGGTGTTTCCGCTACCTTCGCGCCCTCTACTTCCTGCCCTCTTAACCAGAAACCAAAACACATTTTCCACTTGCATTTCCAATGATTTCCTCTGAGACATTGGTTCGCACATTCGAGCGACGACGACGACGACGACGGTGGCGGCGGCGGCACCAAGAAAATTGTGGTGGCGGCGCTGGCGAGAACTCTTTATCAAAATGTGTATGTGTGTGTAAAAGATAAACAGTTGTGTGTGTGTAGTATATAAAATTTTCCTAACAAATAACCAAGAGTAATTTTCCTTAAAATAAAACGAGTAAACGAAAACGTATTTATTTTTACAACTACAGACTCTATTTTTGAATTGTACACCTAATGATAATTTTTTCTTTCAGTTTATCAATTTGTTTTTATCCAATGAGAATTCAAGTTTTATTTTAAAATCATACATATTTATCTAACACATCTGATGGATTTTTTTTCTGTTTCTTCTTTTACTGTAGAATACTAATTTCAAATAATTTGTGGAAGAGTTTCAATTCTCTGTTTATTAATATCTTATGCCATATTTTCTCTTGTGGTGTCTCTGAAAACTGATATAAGAATCATCTTTTTTTCAATAATCATTTATTGTTCACTTTATTTGTTGATAGCATTTCGATGACTGTGCCATTATCGTCACAGTGCTGTATTGTAAAATCTTTATTCGTCGGTTATCATTTTTATAAAATCTTATAGGCGAGTGAATCATCATGTAAATAAGTTGATTTATATCTGTTGATAATGATGGATGAAAATCTTCACAATAGATCCATTAAGTGGAAAATTATTTATCATTTAGCATTTCATAATTGTAACCTGCCTACAGACAGACAACTACAAAACGAATAATATCAAAATGTTGTTATACATAAAGTTTTATGTGGTAAGTACGACATAGAACTTTATGTCTATGTATAAACTTGAACCGAAACTTAACCAACTCACACACACACACACGCGCGCACAGTGTGTATATTCTGAATGCGGGGGATGGGGGTCGTTCGGGCGCGTTTGCACGCGCGAGCAAACCGACAAGAAGAAGACATTATCGTCGTCTCATCATCAACAATGCGACTGTAACCGACTGCCGGCATCAAAATGCCCGCCGGTTCATCGCGAGTGCGGATGACGTCTCTTACATTTTACGACTCGAGCCGTCGTGGGCCGTGGGTTGGACCGCGGGCGACGTCGCGACGTTACCGGCTGCAAACGGTACGTGTAGTACTGCTACGCGTCGTCTTCGTCTCGGCCTCGGGCGTTCGACGGGCCGTTGTTGCGAATTAACTCACTCGTTCGGATAATTTTATTGTGTAGTTGTCGGTATAAACCTTTTCGCCCGGTCTGTTCCACTCCACAGACACCAACATTCACACACACACACATACAAATATATATACATATATATATATTCTTTAAGAAAAAGGTCAATATATGAAATATACTCTTTAAAATCATTAAATTTTATTATTGCGTTTTAGTTTTTTGATATTTGTAACTGTATGGCAGATGTCTATAAATTGCTAGATTAGTAAAAGATTACGAATTTATTCCATTTGTAGCTCTTTGATTCATATAGAACAGAACTGATAAATGTACAAAGTAATTCTATTAGATGAAGAGATCTAAATTAACTGTAGAAAGTACAATACTTGAAGGTCTGTGAAATAGTTTATAGAATCTTTAAATCTAAATTTTAAAACAGAATTAACTTTAGAAATCACATGATTTGGGATCCTTAAAGTAATTTCATGAGTCGACAGATCAAAACTATAAAACGGAATTAAATGCAAAAAATACAAGATTTGAAGACCCATAAAATAATTCCATAGAGTTGACAAATCTAAACTACAAAACTGTAGATAGTAAAATATTTGAAGGATTATAAAATGATTCTATAGAGTCAACAGATTTCAACTATAGAACAAAATTACAGAAAATATAAGACTTGAAGGTCCTCAATGTAATTTCATAGAGTTTTCAGATCCAAACTACAAAACAATTAAATGCAGAAAGTATAAGACTTTAATGCTCATAAAATGACTCTATAGAATCTACAGAAAATACAAGATTTAAAGGTCCTTGAAGTAATTCAGATCAAAAAATAATTTTTCCATACGAATTAAAAGAAGAGTTTTTTTTAATTACAGATCCAAGCTATAGAATTGAATCGACTATAGTGACTATAGTATATGAAATTTAATCATATAATAAAATAATCATCTTTTACAACTTAAAAAGAGTAATTTTTAGAGAGTATTTTTTTCAGTCAACTTTCTCCAATTTCATTACATCTTTAGACTCAGATATTAAAGCTACCAACATTCCATCAACTAATTAAAAAAATACACGACTATTGAAACAAGTATCCACGTCCACCAAAATCGCCACAGTAAGACAGTAACGTCGCTTTTCATTTCGAATCCCATCGGAATAATTCGATTTCATGTTAATACTCGATCTGTGCCCGATAGAGAGATCGACGAGAGTTACATGTTCACGCCTCTAACATGTTTGTACATAGTTCCGATTTTCAGATTTCAGTACGCAGTTTCAGAATCTTCGTCGACGTCACTCAAACGTCAATCAGATAAACCGACACCATTTTGTTTTGTCCCTTGGGCGAGTCAATTGTTAATTATATGACGTACTGGGATCTTTAAACGATTCGACTATTTATAAAATGTGGAAAGTTGAGAAGCTTTTTTCAATAAACATAATTTGATTATTACTGGATATATATATATATATATATATATATATATATATATAGAGAGAGAGAGAGAGAGAGAGAGAGAGAGATTAATTTTTATTCGTTAATGATTCACTGGTAAAAAATAACTTTCAATTTTGATGATATAGTAAAGTTCAAAATATTGTTCGATTAATCAGCTTTAAGACAATTCAAAAATATTGATTATTCTAAACTTTAGTAATTAATTAATATTTTAAATATTTTCAAATCGTTATTATTTTTTATAAATATTTACTTGCACTTTCTGTCTCAAATAATTGTTATTTTATATAGGATGACCCAAATGAGACAAAAGGATAATAAAGAATAGTAAATGATAGTAAGTAAATAAATGTACGATGGTCGTTTGATAAGTATGGTAAATTTATTTATTGTTTAATTTAATTAATTAGTTTAATTAAATTTTTCAATTTAGTTTTTTTTACTTTTTTTTATCATACTTATCAAACGACCCTCGTATGTCTAGACCCTTTAGCCTCATTTGGGATTCTATTTTTTCTCCCTTTGCCCCCTCTTTCCCTTCACCCTCAATATATAAGGTGTTTCAAAAATGTATACATATTTTATATACGAGTATATACATATATATGTGTATATATTTTTTGAGACTTCCATCTGTATTTTAGTAGCAGTAGTCACTACTGGATGACAGCTTTTCCCATAACTTTTTATTTTCAATGATTCAGTACTTTTCTCTTTCATTCTACATTAATGGATTTTTTCATGTCTTTATTCCAACAATACATGAACCCTTATTCAGCCATGACGAGAAATTTAACGCCCGAATGAACAATCTTTTTTCATAAAGTGCCTCAACTCATGCTAAATATGCACAGAACTAAAAGTGGCCTAAATTGCCTTATGTGTTGTATTAAGTTTGGAGAAAATTCTAGTCGAGAAGCCCTAGATTTTGAAATAATTTTCAACAGTTTCATAGTGACCGAAATTATTGAGCAGGTAATGTTTGTTCCAAGTTTTACAAGTACACAACCAGTAAATTCAGGCTTGTATACCGGTAATGTGAGTTGGATGTACGTACGTTGCATTATGTTTGGAGAAACATCAGGCAGGGAGTCTTAGGCGTCGAAATAATTTTCTAACTTTATATTGATTAACGTTATCGAGCAGTTAATTAAGGCGACCAACTTTTTTCTAATGAAAAGGAGGACGTAAATAAATTAAAGAAACAAATATTGCAATTAAAAAAAATCTTTGCAACAATAACTAAACAGAAAGCATTATATAATATAGTAAATAGATAACGCAGACGTATTATGATTAATTATTATTTAAATATGAATATTTTTTGAGGATATCGCTAGTTTATTTTAATCAACTAATAAACTAACACAATCGAAAATCACAACTATTGCATTTTTGAGAAGTACCATTTTCTTTCCCCGATTGTAGTCACAACAAAATTACTGCCTACATAAAATTAAATAAGCGAGTTTTTTATCATTATGGGAAATTTTTGTCATTAAATATTTAGAGATTTACAAATTAACTTTTACATATCGAAAAGGAGGACATCTAGTATTACATATCGAAAAGGAGGACATTTTTCGAGGGAGGACAGAATTTTCAAAAGGAGGACTGTCCTCCCTAAGGAGGACGGTTGGTCACCTTAAGTTAAGGCCTGTTCCAAGCCTCATTGGTCCTCAACCACCAAATTCGATCTCTTATACCAATAATGCGAGTTGAGTGTCATTGATGAGTCTCTTCTTGAGGCTTTTTATATATCTGATCTCTCAATCAAGAAATTTTATTTTTCATCAGTAAATTATCTTTTTTTCTTGCTATATGACAAGTCTATTTCCATTTTAAATTATTTGCTTTTGTTACAACATCCACAACTCTCGTCTTTTTATCCATTTGTATTTCTTTCTATTTCTAAATGTTATTTGTAACATGCTTTTATGTTTGGACCTACTGAATATTCTGGTATTTAACAATCATATTCTACTGTTATAAGGAGACAAGGAATATGCATTGATCAACAATTCTTTTCTTCTTTAAACATAGAGGAATATATTTAATAAGACTTTCTTTCCTCTCTCTCTCTCTCTCTCTCTCTCTATATATATATATATATATATATATATATATATATATATATCAGATTTTATCACCCCACCCTTGGGCAAAAGCCTCGTTGAATGATACCATTCACTGGTACTTGATCATTCTCACCACGCAGTATAGATGGGTTGGTAAGATTTTTTTTTATTTGAGGTTGCCTTCACCTCACTAATATATATATATATATATATATATATATATATATATATATATATGTATGTATGTATGTATTTCGAAAAAGAAAAATATGTACAGCTACCATCGGCGGTTTTCCATAGATGTCAGTTCGGAAAAGAAACCAATAAATATAAAATTCTTGTAACGCGTAGCTACGGCTCGAATACGTACGAGAGATAATCAGTATGGGAAACGAACGAAACAAACACACACACACACGAATGTACGCAGTCGACGGAATTGTATAAAAAATTGAAAATTTTCATTTTTCCGTACCTGCTCTGTACCCGACCGACGAAATTTCATTACGACGCGCGCACGAATTGGAACGCCCGTCGTCGACATCGACGACGACGAGCACGACGACGCCGCGCGTCGGTTATCTATAGAGTGACAGAAAAACGACGGCACCTTTTTTCTATAAATGTGTTCGAACATTATATATATATATATATATATATATATATATATATATATATGTATGTATATATAGATATAGATATGTGTGTGTGTGTTTGATATGAAGAAGCGCGTGGCACGGCCGCCGCGTACAAGTTTATTTCGCAGGTGGAATACACTATGAGGTAGTAAATTCAACGTTCGTATTTTTCACCTCAAATCGTATATTTCCCCTGGGAACATGCACATATGTTTCAGGAATATATACAGCGCGCGTGTACACTGCGCCTCCTCTCCTCGGTCTCTTGTACGTGTATGTACCTGACAGAACGTGTACCGTGAACCGTGTGTGTGTGTGTGTGTGTGTGTAGAGAGCTTATGTATGCAGAAAGAAAAGAAATAAAGTAGTAAATAAAAAAGTAAAGGAGCTGACAACACGAACACGCGCATTCTTGAAACAAATACCGAAGTACATAAGTACATGTCATACATACAAGTACACATATATAGTGTGTGTATTTGTGTGTGTAAATATCTGTAGTAGACAAGTTTATGCTTCATTATTTCAAGAGAACAGATTAATTGAAAAAAAACTTGTAAAATAGTTGAATAGACTTGATTTTTAGATTATTTTTCAAATATTGTGTATATTTTTAACAATAATTAACCCTTATCGGATGTTACCATTTTGTACTTAACTTTCCGCTAGGTCGGAGATATATTCGAGTGCTTATTGTAAGAGAAGAGTAATTAAGGTTACTTGATATAAAAAGATAGTTTTGTGCATAAAAATATTTATATTTACATTTTATTAAACGTGTAATCTTGAAGCTTAAATGTTATTTATATTTTTTCAATGTGTGGTATTTTTTGAAACATTTTCCTACATGAAGGAATGGTTTTGTGTTACAAGTTTCGTAGAAGTATATAATCATCTTTCACAAAACAACCCTGAAAAAAGCACCTATTTCATCATATGAAATATCTTTCCAATTGTGCCAAATTGACCTGGTTGTTAAGTTTTTTTTTTTAATTTCCTCATTGGCATATAAGTTAGTTTGCGTTAAAATTTATGTTATAAATTCCTCCGTACAAAAAATTTTAAATAATTTTTAGGCTCTTGAACATTTCCGAAGATTTGGCGTCCTATATTTGTAAAAGGAATACTTGAAGTTCAATTGTCTTCATCACTGTCGATTTCAATCCAATCTTTATCACAATCAGGAACAATTTCTCTTTCCACTTCGTTTTCCTCTTCACTTGAATATTGAATAGGGATGAATTTTTTTCCTTGACTGAAATATAACACTTGTATCACTGTCTTCTTCATCACAAGAATTAAAATCACTTGCCGAATATTAAAAATTTCCACATATTTCATTACAACTACCACTGTTACTTTCCATATTGCTATAGTTTTCTTAATTCATTTTTGGAGAAATAAAATATTATAAGTAAAATAATTGCTGAAATATGATAAAACGTGTTGTCTGCTATCAAGTAAGAATTAAACTGTAAAAATATACAATGTGTACATTCAACAATAAGGACGTTGTTACTTGTTCAGACTTGTCACCTCGCACGTGACATACGACTGATAGAGCAAAGTTGTAATGTCACGTCAGAAGTGACATACGACCGATAAGGGTTAATTATCCTCTTCTATAGTTTTATCAAGGATTTATTATTTTTGTTTTTATTTTCATACAGTTTTAAAATAAATATAAATAATTAACTAAACCAAATAAAGAAAATTATACAGAGACAGGTAAATATTATTGTCATTTAAGTATCTTTAAATTACGATTTAATAAAATATTCATAATTATAAAATACTTGAAAAAGTAAACTATATATTTGTACTTATCTAATCTATAAAGAAACTCGAGCAATTAAAATGTTTATTTTAAAGGTGTTGCTAAAAAATACACTTTTTTCCAATATTGGTTATGTCTTTAAATGTTTCCATCTTGTGTATTTTTTAAAATTGATTTAATAAACAGATTACAGTGATATATAAAAATCTGAAATATTTATAATCACAAAATGATTGAAAAAATCAACTATTTAGGTCTACTACTCTGATCTATAAAGAAACTTGCAATTGAAATATTTATTTTGAAGATGTTGCTAAAAAAACACATTTTTTAATACTATTTATGTTTTTCAATATTTTCTTCTGTATTTTGAAAAATCGGTATGATAAACAGATAACAGTGATATATGAAAATCTGAAATATTTATAATTAAAAATTACCTGAAAAAATAAACTATAAATCTGTACTAATCTTATATGTAAAGAAACTTGAGCAATTAAAATATTTATTTTGAAGGTTTTACTAAAAAAAACACATCTTTTTCAATATTGTTCATGTTCTTAAAATTTTCATTTTATATATTTTTCAAAATTGTTACATTAAATAAACAGTAATATAAAATTAATACAAAGCATTTATAGAAAATACTTCAAATGAAAAAAAATCGTGACCAAATTAAAAGTGATTGATTGGAGGATACACTTTATGTCACTTTGGACTACTACAAATTGTAATTACAAGATATCGTTAAAATAATGAACAAATGAGGAAAAGCACGTTTGAAAATACATATGCCAGATTATATCTAATATGTGGATTGTAACTCTTGTGTGAATTTGGGAAAAAAGGCAAAGAGAAGAGAAGAAGAATAGAGAGCTTTTGCAAAACAACCTAGGAGATAAAAACCACAGAAGAAGGATATATATATATATATATATATATATATATATATATATATATATATACTGTGTTTATTTAGATGCGCTGAAACGTTCTAAAAAAAAACCCTTTCGAATCACACCACTTTATTTTGCACGTTTCCATTATCATTCATTCGCGTCGTTCTTCTACCGAAAGCGATCTCTATCCTGCTATTCGTTGGCAACGCTGACTGACGCGTCGAACAGGCATGCATCAAACAACACCGAAAATTCCCCACACGCCGTCGTCACAACAATGCGACCTATTGTTATACGACGACGTCGGATTCGCGCGTATAACGACCGTAGCAATACTAGGCTACGGATAGTAATGAAACAATCGGCTGCACGTACGAGTGTGCGTATGTATGTATGTATGTATGTATATATAAATATGCGTACGGTTTATGCAGTGCGAAAGCCGAGTTATTGTTTTGTGTGTTGTCGACGGTTACTTGGCAACACCGCACGCACGGTTATATTCTTTTGTTTAACGCCCACGATGGTCGATTGTTTGTCGAGCTTTTTTTTTAATAACGCGGCTTCTATCTCTTTACACACTCCGTACGTACGTATTATTACGACAAACGGTCGTGGGGTGGACGGACGGACGGATGGATGGATGGTCGGTCTGTCGACGTCGTTCTGGTTTCTCCACGATCCGTCCGCTGACACCATGTGCGCGGCGGCGCCTTTTTTATTTATTCGGCGTACGGCCATTGTGCGGTCGATTTTCGGCGTCGGTCGCGTCTTTTAATTAAAATCGAACACTCGAACGTTTTGATGCGCTGACGCGCTCGTGATTGGGAGATCGGAGAGACGACGAGCTCGGCATCTTTTTTTTTTCTGTCAGATGAATACTTCGTGTAGTCGGTGTTTGATTTCAGATTGATTTGTTTTCTATTCAGATTGTACGAATTTCGAATACGTGTGGTTATAGAAGTTCGGAAATAATTAAGCGATTTAATTTCTTAATAATACGAAAAAAAAATTCTTTTAGAATCTCCAACGTATGTGATTTAAAAAGAAAATGTCTTTCAGAAATGATCAAAAATCTCATCAAAGATATGCAATTGGTCTATTTAAACTATACTAAAAAGAATAGAAGCAAAATGAGGAATAACTAAATATTGAAAACATTCAAATAAATTTTTGAAGTTAATTTATGAGTTTTATTAAATGCATTCAACATTTAAATTATCAACACTGGTGCCTAATACTTTTGACTAAGATTGTATGTGTATGAATATACATACATACATACATACATATATATATATATATATATATATATATATATATATATGCATGACGTAAGAATTAAAATATGCAGTGGCGGCGGTATGTACGGGTTGCACCCACCGTGTCCGTCCACCCGTGTAGCATGCGTACGATTTCGAAAATTTTCTTCTCGACACGCACACACATACATAAGGCGAGAGGACGTCGTTGACGATATTCGATTGGATAAAACGGCCGACGACGATATGAACCGGGCACCGCATGCGGTATACGCGGTCGGGTAACAAATCAAACGGGGCCACTCGGTAGGTGTCCCCCGTCCCAGCGGGTCGTTGCGGACATTAACGAGACTCTCTCTATACGTCGCATCCATCCACCCGACCCACCTCCCCCGTCCGACCGACGTACGTACGTACGGTCGTTGTCGTCGTTGTTTGTTATTTGTTGTCGTGTTTATTTTTTTTCGGTGTTACTCGTCTCTTCAGCTAGAAATGTGCCTCAAGTATGTTGATTTTTTGTTGTTGTTGTTGTAATTCCATGTCGGTGTTAGTGAGATCTCTCGATGATGGAATGAAATTTTCGAGTAATTCTCATCGTATCTATACACAATCACTTTTCGGATACTTCAGTATTTTTGTTGTCCACTTTATCTTTTATTAAAATAAATGTTCATATCATGAATCATGACTTAAACACCACAAAAGTTTTAGTCATTATATTAGGATGTACCACGTGAAATTTCCAATTTCTGATTATTCAATTTTGCACAAAGATAAGAGAATTTTTACAGGTTTATTTCTGTTATTATCTGTTGTTATTTCCTATTATCAAAATTTTATTAAAATTTACATCATTATATATATATGTGTGTGTGTGTGTATGATGTATGCGTGTGTTTGTATAGATAGAAAGAAGATAGCCGTCATAAATGAATGTCGGACAAGTTAATTAATTCACTGTTTTCATTCAGTAATAAACGTATTTAAATAAGAAAGAAGCCAATTAAAATTCACGAATCGAACAAAGCGCGCCATGAATTTTCCATTAAACAAACATTCGTTTGTTATTTTATATCTAATGGCACGCTACGATCTGCAAGGTAATAAACTTCCTCATCGCGTCTTCGTTTTCTACTACACAGACACATTAGCCTCGTATTTGTCTCTGTGTGTTTGTTGGTACATTTATATATATATATATATATATATATATATATATATATATATATATATATATATAATTTTTATATTTGCACATTGATTAACATAATAAAATTCTATATAAGTAAACAACTAGTAAATAAAATATAACGAGAATTAATTTGACAGCTCGAATAAAATTTTATCTATGAAATTGAATTTGAAAAATAATTGATTAATTCATTATATATATATATATATATATATATATATATATATATATATATATATATATATATATGTATATAAAAGATCAAGTCATCTTATGATTCATATATATCTTTTTTTGTACTTGGCAACAGAAATTATCAAAGAATCAATGAAATTAAAAAAAACGATTTATGTTTAATAATCTTTACTATTTTTTGAAGAAGAACATAATTCGAATGCAGTTCTTTTTTATCTTTTAAGAGTATAAAAAGTATGTATTCGAAATACGCTATGAATTATTTTGGATTTTTTTACAAATTCATATATACATATATATATATATATATATATATATATATATATATATATATATATATATATATATATAATATAGAATGAAAAGAGGATAGAGTGATCTACAACATTTAACCGTACTTTGTAAAAAATATTGTAATAATTCATAACGTATTTCGAATACATATTTTTATATATTCTAACTTTTCTATCTTCGTGTATGTGTGTGTATATATATATATATATATATATATATATATATATATATATATATATATATATATATACATTTTGTAAAATATATACATAAGACAATATTCAAAATCATTTCATTACTAATTAATCATTAAAAACTGAATTAGTACTACTAACTACATTAATAATAAGTGAATGTGAAAAAAGCTCGAGCTTTTTATATCTTATATCGAAGTAGGCGTAGTCGTTAATTATTCGTTGAAAAAGAAACAAAAGATTAGAAATTCATAGACATCTCGATGATTAGTAATTGTATTTAGATCACAGTTTCTTGGTCAATAACGTTATTATTTCATTTTTAAACTTGAAGAAATATTTTTTTCAATTTTCTAAAGAAAACCATTACCATATTTCGCTAAAACATATTTCTTAATTGTAAAGTCTATATAGGCATTGTTTTTGTTTAAAATTATTGTTTTTATAAACGATTATAGCAGCTTTGATGATCGTTGATCGTATTTTTAAAACAGTAGATGAAGAAAACAGATAATTTGAAATTCAAAACCGTCTAGCTATTCACTAATTGTATTTTAATCGCAGAGTTCTTCACTGCATACATTAGCGTTCGTTTTTCGAGAAACTGCGATTCGTTCTTTTATTTTTAAAGATCTTTTATGAAACAAGCGGATTACTTAAGTGAGACCTATGTGGATTTCGTACAATTGAATAGATTTTTTTTAATAAAAAAACATATAATAACCGCATATCAATTACTAGCTCGTTTAAATATGATCGTATATTTATTTTATATACATACATGAACGTACTTCAAGATCGGTCGATACGATCTTACATAACAGTACACGAAACAATCGAACTCTCGTATATATAAAATGTCGTTTCGATGACGTCACGACGACGAGGACGTGCCGTGACTGTGTCCAGTCCATCCGGGGCCATATTTTTTTTTCTAATTCCGATTGCAAAATTATAGATGAGATGACGGTGATCCGTTTTGAATGAATAACGAGAATACAACGTCCGTATCTAATATTTTTGTGCGTTTTATACACACACACACATGTATATATATATATATATATATATGTATATGGATGTATGTATATACATATATTAGGATTGTGTGTGTGTGTGTTTGTATCTTTAGTGTCTGACTGATGATGACACATGTTCGGGACACGCTACGGCCATGTCAATTCGTCGAATTTGAATAAAAAGACGATTTGTATTTAATCTTTTGAACGATCTACGAAGATTTCGAAAAAGGTCAATGACGCAACGCCGGCGTGACGGTCGAAACGTCACGTGGGTACCGCGACACGTTTATTTATTTATTTTTATTTATTTCATTTTTACAATTAATTTCGATATATATATATATATATATATATATATATATATATAAAATAATACAGATTGATAATTAATATTGCTTTCGAACAAGACTTGTTTTATTTTCAAAGTATACGATCATCCAAATGTAACGCCTAGATTTGTGTTTTATTAAAAAGGAACATGTGTATAGTTTATTTTTATTAAAACACAAATTTAGGCATCACATTTGGATGACTCTCTCTCTCTCTCTCTCTCTCTCTCTCTCTCTATATATATATATATATATATATAATATGTGTGTCGATTCATATTTTATAAGATTTTTTTTCTGGTAAACTTACTTTTCCTTCTTTATCATCTCTAAAAAAAAACTGAAAAAATACATACCCATATGTATGTACTTTTTGATAAATCTGCTTCAGTATCTCTTTAGCGAATTATATTTCTGCTGTATTGTATAATCTGAAAACCATTTAAAAAATCCAGATAATTTCTCTAGTGACACAATTTTCGTTGTCCTAATTTTTAAATTGTATTCAATTGCTTGCAGAATCCTTATCAGGTAATTAAAAATATCTATTCTAGCAGAAAATATATTTTCTTCAAATACCAGATATTTTTCCAGAATTTAATTATAATGATTTTTTCGTCAATTTTCATCAGATTTATTGCTTTTGTGTATATATATATATATATATATATATATATATATATATATATATATATAGACAAATAGGTAAATATATGGACAGATAGATTATCGGTCTTTTCTTATTCACTGTAGAATGAAGACCTCTCACAAAACTTTCTTTCTCAGACGATCAAAATTTTTGCTCTTTTCTTCCATATCGACAAAACTTCCCTGTTTCTATCTTCTATATCAATATATTTCTTCTTGAGCCATATTAATTTTTAGATTTCCAATCAATAATTTTTCTTGTTCATCGTTGATCTTCTCTTTTTGCTAAATTGCTATTTTAAATATTTTACTCTTGTAATAATTTCCACAACTTTTATTATCGAATCAATTCGTTTCTCTTTATGTCTATATATAATTCTTTTAATGTCATTTATACTGATGATGACTATCTTAAAGTTATTTGAAGATAACACAAGATATTAAAAGTAGTTGTAATACAGAATACATAAATAAAAAAGAAAATGACCTTAACGTCTTATATTTGAGCGAGTTGAATACAACAGAAGACCACACAATTGGAAATAATATCAAATATTATATATATATATATATATATATATATATATATATATATATATATATATATATATATATATTCGCACATATACGGTCGTTACAATAAAAATTAATCAGCAATATCTGTCGTTCGGAGCAGATACAGCATCTCTTGTACCGTTCAACAATAGAAGTCTGCAAGTTCGCTTTTACTTCGTCGGAATTACAGACGCTAGCGACTGCCGCCGCGTCGCTTGATAAAACCGTTTCGGGGCGTCGACGGCCGGTGGTATGGCGCGAACCCACGGGCGTACGAAACAAAACAAATAAATTTAGTGTCGACGCGGGCCTCTTTTGAAACGCGCTGATGTAATTTGGATCGAGCATCTACATTACGTTCGGTAGACGACGACGGCGACCGACCGACACCATTCGACCTACCAACCATACAACGAGCCAACCAAACAACCAACCTACACATTCTATATATATATATATATATATATATCCACTATCATCATCCATTCATTCGCGCGGCGACGCTACAACAAAAGGGGTGCGCTTAATACGGCCATTGTTTGGCCCATTGTTACACTTTAAAAGGATTTCGCGTTTTCTTTTACATTTGTAATCTGACGCGAGTACATGTAGGACGGTGATACTCCTGTATTAATGTATCCCAGCAGCACTAATGTATCTCTATAAGTAATCTATCTATAGACGCACACACACACATTTCACGCGACCGTCTCGCTCGCACGTCGCCTCTTTGTCGTGTACGTACGTGCATACGGAATAATGTACTGAATAGAAAATCGAGCCAACGATGCCGATTTAAGGAACTCGAGTAGACGTTAATTGAAGCGTATGTTTCAACGTGTTGTTTTTATTTTGGAGCCGGAGTTGCAAAACTCGACGAGCTTTCAGTCGATAGGTTTTTTATACGATTTATCTCGCATGTCTGGACTCTTTTTAAACAGTGTTTTAAATGCTGAATGTGTATTTGAGGTCATTAAACGTCTGAAGAAATCGTATCTTTTTTTTAAGAAAAAAATTACACAATGAATTTTGTTGTGTTTCTTCAGTATTCTTTAATCTTTCTCATGTGACTAGAGTTATTTAATCCTTTAATCAATATCCGTTTTTATTTCTTATTAGTCATGATTAACACAATTTAGTTTAAAAAACCATAACACCTAGAGTTATTATTTTGAAACTATAACGAATTCACTTTCATACAAATAACCTATCATCCCAATGTCACAAGATATCAAAAAAAATGTTCAATTGAAATTAAAATAATTTCCGATAATATACATGGAACAATTTCGAAAATACAGTTTACAATCTCCAAGGGTCGCTATTTGTTTTGGAACTGTGACGAAGTCACTTCCACACAACTGAACAATCACCCCAACACTGCAAGATATTGAAAAGTGTTCAGTTTGGGGTGAGAGTTCGATTGTGTGAAAACTTCAAGGGTCAGTTATATTTAAGATAAACATGTTTTCACTCGCAGGTACTCGATAACGAAAATGTATGTAATTGCCAATGTTAAAATTTTATAACACGCTGTTTAAATTATCTTTCTAAGCTAATTAAGTTCTTTATCTCTTCCATAATCTATATGCAAGATATTAGGTTATATATAAATATATATATATATATATATATATATATATATATATATATATATATATGAAGTGTATGTGTATCGTGAACGTGCGGTGTGTATTACATTAAACTCGACACGACCGCAGCTTTTGTATCTCGAAAAGCTCTCGCAGCTTTGTTAAGTATAATTCAATGTGACGCGCAACGCTTGTCAATTCTTTAAACGAATTAGCATCAACGCAGTCGCAGGCGGCCGTGGATAGGTACGTACGTATGTATGTATGTATGGATGGATGTATGGATACACATAAATTCAACAACAACGCGTCACGGCCGAATGCGATCACAGAATTCCGTACGAGACGACAAAACAGCAACGTCTGTGCCTGGATTTTTTTTAAAAAAAAATCCGAATATAAAAATATTGAATTCGGGAATAGAATCCAAATAGAGTAAGCACGAGGATTAAATAAAACGAACGTCGTTAACGAAACAATGAAAACAATTGAAAAAGAATCCTAATTGGGCGTCGTTTTCAATTGTTCGAGGAAATAGTGGATGCCTAATAGCTTGGAAACTGAATTTTGACTCATTCCACATAGAATCAATCCTGATGTTTCTAATTACTTGTTCTGCATTTAAATTTATTTGAAGGAAAGGAAGAATTATAAACGAATGAATTAGAGAAGATTCGTTTCAGAATGTCAATAAATTATAAAACATAATTAATCTTGTTTCTATAGATGCAAGATTGATCTTGTTTATGCTGATGGTTCTTTGAAGAACAAAGATACATTACATATAATTGTATTGTATAGTATAATGAAATAGACAGTACAAATAGTGCCAGTACCAAAAATCGAAAAATAAAGAGCTTTAGGAAAAAAGCTTTTGTATGTATATATATATATATATATATATATATATATATTTATACACAAAAGCAACAAATTTGTTAAAAATTGACGAAAAAATCATTATAATTAAATTCTGGAAAAATATCAGGTGTTTAAAGAATATATATTTTCTGGTAGAATAGATATTTTTAATTAGCTGATAAGGATTCTGCAAGCAATTGAATACAATTCAAAAATTAGGACAACGAAAATTGTGTCACTAGAGAAATTATCTGGATTTTTTAAATGGTTTTCAGATTATACAATACAGCAGAAATATAATTCGTTAAAGAGATACTGAAACAGATTTATCAAAAAGTACATACATATGGGTATGTATTTTTTCAGTTTTTTTTTTTTAGAGATGATAAAGAAGGAAAAGTGAGTTTACCAGAAAAAAATTTTTATAAACTATGAATCGATACACATATTTTATATATATATATATATATATATATATATATATATAGAGAGAGAGAGAGAGAGAGAGAATCATCCAAATGTGACGCCTAAATTTGTATTTTATTAAAAAGAAACTATACACATGTTCCTTTTTAATAAAACACAAATCTAGGCGTTACATTTGGATGGACCTAGACTTTGAAAATCAAACAAGTCTTGTTCGAAAGCAATGTTTTGTTAATTTTTTCCAGACGTGTAAAATTGTGTAATGTTCGAGCAAAACAGATTTATTTTCACACAAATGAACTATTCTTCCAGTACCACGAGGTACTGAAAAAAATGTTCACTTTAATCGATAATAAATGTTCGTTTGTGCTCGATTCCGATTGAAAAAATAATAATATCCCAACACCGAACTATAACCAAACATAATAATTAATCCTCGACCCTAATCTCGAAACGTGGAATAATACCTTCAGGTGTGAACGTCGGCTATGTTTTACAAGCAATCAGATTTATTAAACGTGTTCGTCGTATCGCTTATTAATATCAAAAAGACAGGAGAGAAGAGAAGAAAAAAACCGTACACGTAATCTTGAAAAACACACACGCCTTTATTTATTGTACATGCATATAAACACCCGTATTCACGTGTGTGTGTACAATGAGGTATCAAATTTCGATCGTTGCGAGCGAACAAACGCATCTAATAACAAACATATAAAACGATGAAAAATTCCGGAATTATTAACGAGCGGCCGTCGCGAGATCAGAACCGGCGATAGCGGGACACGTGGTCCGTCTTCTTCACGACGTCCGTTGTCATTTATAGACATAATATTTTTATTTTTTTTGGGTAGAATATCCGAACGACTCGGAACGTTCATTTCGGAGTCGATAAAAATGTTATTGTGCACGTTTCGACATAACGCAGCTTGATTTTAATTGATAGGGACTCGGCGAGGACCGTTCACATTTTTTACTAATAAAAATATAATTATGTTTGTCTGTCTCTGTGTGTATATGGATGAGACACGCGCTACTATCCGGACATGAGTGAGTACAATTTCAATCCAATTCACATGCATTCCAAATTATCGTTTCTAATTAGGTCGTTCGAAGATTTTCGTACAAATTTCGAATTAATTACATCCGGTCAAGATGGGTTCGTTTCGTGTTCGGTCTACGATTAGATTTAATGGTAACGCGTGTATTTAATTACAAGATTAGAATTTATATCAGAATTTATTCAATTAGTACAGAATTGAAAAAAATATTTCCTGAACATCAATACGAATGAATCTTTTTTTATAGAGATCTTATAGGGCCTTTTCACACTAGTCAGCATGCATACAGTATTCACGCCCATTACCGCTCGTCTCACATCATCTTATCAACAAACTCTCCCACTTAAAAAAATTAGTTTTCGGGTAAGAGCGTGTGAGACGAGTGGTAATGGGTCATGAATACTGTATGCATGTTGACTAGTGTGGAAAGTTCCATAGTATGCAGCTCTGATGATGATGTCATTGTTATCAAAATGCATATCAGCTTATAAATAATAATGTGAACAATAAATAATTATTAAACATTTTTACACAAAGAACTATCACTCTAAACATTACTCTTTCCACCAATTATTTTAATATATCTTCTTATCTATTATTTCTCTCTGTTTATATATATTTTTTCTTCTTCTAATTATCAATCTTAAGATAGGTTTGTCCCAGTTTTCTCTAGTTCTCTATTGTTCATATTTTTTTTCATAACTCTACAATTGCTAAATCAAGAGTTATTTATTTTATATAGTTTAATCTTGGCTTTCATTTGTAATTTCGTCATTTTCTTCTGTTTGATCCTGTATCTCTAATTATTTATATCATGTAATTAATTCTCCATCGTCATTTGAAATTTTTTTCTTCTCATCATTCCCTCTAAAAGATAATTTTTAAGGGGGTATTATAAGTGTAGAATTTCGAAAAAATCGATTTTTTTACATATTTTCAAAGTTTAGATCTTTAAGAATATATCTTTAAGAGGATTTTTCGAAATTCGAATTATTTTCGGAGTTATAGCTATTTTTGTGACGCGCCAACCAATCCGGTCTGGCCGGAACGAATCAACTTTAAACGCGTTTTTCTCGAAACTACTTTTTTCGACACGGTTGACGTGATATCTCAAGTTCTAATGGACCGATTTACTTGAAATTTGGTACAGAGCTTCTCAATATAACAGTAATTGCCCCCGACTAGGATTTTTTGAAAATTTTGTTTTTTACTATTTTTAAACAATTATGAAAGTTGAAAAAATAGGGCAAAAATGACTGTTTTTCACACTGACGCCATTTTGCGAAAAAAAAAATTTAATTTCCCTAGGCGAAGATATTACTACAACCTTCTTTTTCAATAATTTCAAAAAAATTTTTGTTTCATATGACCGGAAGGGTTGGAACTACGACAACCAGAAGATACCTTTTTTTTTCGAGCCCCAACTTTGCCAGCCTATACCTTTTTAATTTTGAATTTTTTAAATAATGTCTCTTGTTATTCCATGTGAACGACCACTTTTTGGTCTATCATCGATAGAAGACAACTTTTTATATCGATTAAAAAAACGATAAATACATTTCTTTGTCAAAGGTTTAAGAAAATCGAAAATCCCCTATTAATATTTCTATGTAAAAGTATCTTTGTGAAATGTGTTATACATACATATGTATGTGTGTATACAAATTGAAAGGAATTCAAAATAGAATACAAAAAAAAAAAACAACTATTCAAACGTGCAACAACACTCGTTCTTTATAATCCTATAAATTATTCGAAAAAATATTTAAGCTAAACGAAACGTACACATGTAATTCTCTGTCCATTGAAGATAATCAGAAGAGATGAACGAAAAATATGCGGAGTGTCGGAGGAGGAAAGAACTTGTACACACACACACACGGTCGTTCGCGTCATAAGTCGGACCACCGGACATAAATTATAATTTTAAGTAGACAACGTACCGTTCAAGCCGTATATCACGTCTTCGAGAAGAATGAGCTAGGGAAATCGATGCTCGATAATCGACCAATGGTACGTTGTTCGGTTATTGTTGTTGTTGTTGCTGGTTTGTCATTGTTGCGCGTCGATCGGGTTTATAAATAGGTACGATTTGTAAAGATTTTCATATTTAATTAGGTGGACGGAGACGATGGTCGATTCGGACGTTCAGGTGCTCGGACATATCTTTGGATTTATATGCACGTGCATGTTCACACAAATGCACACAAATACTCTCTTTTTCTCTCTCTCTTATATATATATATATATATATATATATATATATATATATATATCCATTCCATATTTTAGTAGCTTTTTAAAAATTAATAGAAACAAACAGCAACAATGGGTACTTAAGATGATCTTTGGAAGAACCAAATTTTTAGATAAAGATCTTAATATAAATGGACAGAATATCAACAAATGTTGTAAATATAAAATTATGGGTAGATAAAATTAGAAAAAAACACATAAAAATATTTTATAAGGTTATAGTACAGAATTATTTACTGTATGAAGCTATAAATAGTCCATCATACAAAATGAGAGACAAAAATCAATAGTTGGGGAAATGAAGACAGTAATTGTTGAAAGAATACACATATGTATAAAAAAATATGAGGTTATAATATAAAAATAATTACAGTATGAAGTCAAAACATGGTTCATCGCACAAATGAGAGGAAAAGATCAACAATTATAGAAATTAAGAGAGTAATTGGTGGAAATAATTTATGATAACAATAATGAATAGAAATGATTAGAAAAGAAAATTCCAAAAACGACATAGAGTTTTTAAAAAAAATCTCTTATGTATATACAACAGATTTTTTCATTATATTTGAAATTATCTTTCAGCATAAAACCATATCAAATCCAATAGATGATTTTTAAACGAGATCAAGCGAAACAGTCGCGCAAATTTCGTAAACGAGACATGAATTCCGAACGCATACAATTTACTTTTTTTTTTTTTTGATTAAAAACCGAGAATAGCATCGGTCCGGTGCATGTGTGTCACTAACCTCTTCGTTACCGATATGCGGGAAAAAAGGACATAGAATTCTAATCTCACACGCCGACAAGACAGGAATATATAAACCGTCTCTCGTCCGCATGTACATAAAACAAGTGGAAAAAATTGTACGCGTTTCAGGTAAAAATGCAAACTTGGCTCGACGTGCAGAATAACAAGACGGTGCCTGTATGTACACACACACACACACACACAGCACACATGTGTACAGGTCGATTCGTATGGAACTATGCACGTCTGCAATCGAATTGTCCGGTAATTTATTGCAGTGTTAAAAGGTTAACGGAAATTATATGTTTTGGATTTTATTGTTTTTGTTAGAAAAATAGTTACTGTACGTGAAAGTCTAGAAAGTGTTTTGAAGAGAATTAATTTGTATTTTTTTAAAAAACATTTAAACTAAAAAAATCATTTTTTTACACAAGTATGAAGTTATTTTAATATACTGTTTAATTTTGCAATCAAAAATATTGTAAAAGAACTAACAAATGTCAAATATCAAATGATAATCTATTCCCCATTTCACTATTCTAATTTGTATTTCTAGAAAAATATATTTTTTACCTATATATAGAGTGACACAAATGAGATTGTATCAACTTGACCCTATACACATGTTTTTTTTTTTTTAATAAAACACAAATATAGGCGTCACATTTGGATGACTCTATATAAAAAATTCAATATTTCAATTTGTTTACAAATATTAACTGGGATATTTGTTTTTAAACTGTGGCACAAGTAAATTATCATCCCCAACATTACTAGATGTTATAAAATGTTCAATAATCACTTTTTGTTCAATTTGTTGTTTATAACAACAATTGACTAATACATGTTTTGATGGCGATGCTCTGACGATGGTGGCATCGCTATCGAAATGTGCATTAGCTTATTGTTATTATAAAAAACAAACTGAACTATAATTCATTTGTGTGAGTTTTGAAACGATTTATCTGTTTTTTTCAATTCTTATGTGTTACAAATGAATGTAAATCCATTTGTGACACACGCTGTATATAAATGTGTATGTGTGCGTGTTCGTGTATGTGTGAATCGCCGTATGCATGCGAATCGTATGCATCTGTTGCCGTTACATTTTTAACATTCGGTTAATGTAACCGGCCGCTTAACTGTCTGTCGCCGGTTCGTTAAAATCCACACGGACGGACGGACGTACAGAACGAGAGCGACGCCGGTCGGACTCCGTGCCG